>JAOEHY010004889.1:0-23017 GCA_025447955.1 Psilopsiagon aurifrons
ATTGGTGTTATCAGCGCTGTTCTCAGGCCACAAGTCAAAACCACAGTGCTGCACCAACTACTAAGAAGGAGAAAAAAACCTGCTACTGCTGAACCCATGACACAAAATTTGTAGCCTAAAGATGTATTTAAAATAAGTATTCAAGTATTAGCATTATATTTTCAATATGAACTTTGCTTCTGCTGCTGAAATTCAGTTAGCAAGACTGATAAAATGAAAAAAGGGTTTGCATAATGTTTGTGAGAATCATTGCCACAGGAACTCATTGAGGCAGATACTACAGTTACTTTATAAAGGGGAGTGGATAACTAATAGCATTGCTAAGAATCCATGCCTATGCAAGCTATGATGATAACAAGGTAATCAGATTTCATGCTTGAGGGTGTTAGCTAATCGCCTGCAGAGTTTTGGCACTGCACAATTGGCTGAGTGCGTCTTGTTTATTTTCATGCTTGCTCTGAAACATCAGTTATTTACTGCCACTGTCAACCACTTACTGGACTAGATGAACTAAATGTTTTTTTCCAGCATGATGAACTCTGTCCTGTAATAAATGTTATCATAAATATAGAAAGCCATCCATTTTAAGACATCAATAAAATGTACATTATAGTGTAGTAACTGGTTAGTGGGCATGTGTACTGCTACCCTCTACTGAATTACAACCGTAGGCAAGGAAGTAACACGTTTTGTGTTTCTGACTCCATGGGGAAAAAAAATGTTGCCTTCACTACCTGTATGCTACCTTTGCGCTCGAGCAGACTTCAACAGAAGAGCAGGAAAAGATGTTTTGGGTTGTTTTTTCTTTTTTTCCACCCAGAAGAAAAGGTAAAGAAAAACCACACAAGATACTCTTATGTTTTAGGCATGAAGGTGAAAAGACTCTTCTCTGACCATATCATCAAACCACTATTGATAGTGCTTGTCCAATAGGCAATACTCAGTAGCACCTAAAACAGTCTGCAGAGGCACGTATTATAAAGCCAAGACCTAACCCTTTTTAGCAGCTTGACATAATCTTTCCACCTTATAGTAAAATTTGTCCTTTGTCAGTTGCCATGTGTTAAAACTGAGTTTGACTTAACTTCTTTAGACTACACATTGATACAGTTTCTTATATGGTATTGTTATGATATAAATTAACACATATTTTGTCTTTCCCTTTGTCCTGCTAACAGATAGATCACACAGACTTCACATATTCTAAGACACATTTAGAAATATCAGATAAAAATAAATGGCAGTGTATTTTGTTATAGTCTTGCATGCTTCACTTTTAACTTGTCAGTTATATTTCAACAGGTGGAAGGCACCTCGCCCTTTTAACAATGTCCATTAGCATTTATTGATTTAATTGTATTCCCAGTCATTAAGCAAAATGTCTCTCAATTATCATTAGATAATGAGCACAACACTATGCAAACAGGAACCAAACTAGATACAGAAACTGGAGTGTTTTCTTTAACCTACAATATGTTATTCATTAGGTCTCACACAAAGAAAAAAAAATATTATTGATTTAATAACATGATTGATTTGAAAGCCAGGGTACCAAACAACCTTCTGTAGTGCTATGTATTATCAATCCTTTTATTCTGTGGATAGCTGCAGAAAAGCTTCTTCACATTGAGCTTCTCTCATCTGGCAAAACATTAATTTTGAATTCAATCTATACCTAGTTCATTTTTTCCAGCTACTACTTAGATAGTATATAATACGCATTTTCCTGCAATTTAGGACAATTTAGGTGAGTTAAAAAGCCATAACTGAAGAAACCATTTGAAAATGTCGCTCTTCTTTTCAATAGTGCTCTATTATACTAGGCTGTCAGGTAAATTGTAGAAATGAATATCCCAGAAAAGCACATTGAGTCCAGTAAAAGAATTTTAGCTGATATCTACCATTGTGTCAACTGTTTGATGATCAAACCTAGCTGTCTTTAAAGAAGGTGAATTTAAGGTACTGACAGTCTAGCCCCTCAGAGTGAACCTGTGTTGTGCAGAATCACAATGCAGGTGTAAGCTGCCTATTCTAAAATATATTTAAAGCAATATGGAAGTTGGTCAACGTATTGTTCTTTTTCGCTGCCACATAAATGTGCAGGAGAAATGTAACTAATAAATCACGTTACTTGAGTTTACAAATTAATACACCTTTCTCTGTCTATGTTCTCTTTATCATTTCATTGCTATTCTTTCACCCTCAGAAGACCCATATGAATGCAGTTACCAAAGGATACTCAGTTTTAACAGTGGACTCTGTATCAAAAACCTAGGATATTATAAACATGACAAAGTATTTTCTAATGGACATAAATCATGCCTTCATTGGAGTCAGAAAGCCACGGTGTCAGATAAGGAAGGACTTCAGTGCTTTATCAGCTTCTGCCTCCAGACACATCTCAGTAAACAGCACATTCATTCTTGGACAGCTAGCCAATCCTGAGGTCCATACTGCCATTGATACCTGAACTAGCTAGCTTCAAGCTAATTTGCATGTATTTGCACATAGATATTTTACTGCAGCATAGATGCATGTACACATATGCACAGTATTAGCAAGAAGAAACTTGTTGCCTGCTTTGCTCAGCAGAGACAGACTACTTCAGCTTTAACAGCCTACCTGCCACCAGCTGCTGTATGCAGAATGGCTTATTTAACAGCACAACACAAAACTGCTGCTCTTGACTGCTCTTCTGCTGCAGGCGCCATTTCTGATGGAAATTACAGGAAAGTGAAAGTCCTTGTGTGGCCAGGCTCATCCCTTCAGAAATTCTACTGTAGCCCAGCCACAGTACTGCAGACTCATTTGCATCTTCCTGTGGGACAAAGTGCTAGGTTCAATGCACTTAAATGGTTACAGGCATCTGCAAAGTTGTTTAACTCTCATATACTTGGCTAACAATTGAGAAAAAGTCAACCAATTAATAAAAAGCAACAAAAAAAGATACAAGCCTCCACAAGGCTTTCTTGGGTATATGAAGTTCTATCCCCAAAACAGCAGAAGCAACTTATTCACCAGTAATATTCAGCTAAATTCAGCCAAGAGTAATGTTGAAAACACAAAAGGACATGCGTCAACAGTGGTAGCTATGCATATATACACAATTCTCACTAGAACTGAATATAGCATCTCTTCTGTCATACATTTAGTGCACTTGCCTTGATGCTTTTGAGTGCAGTTAGTTAATAGTGAGTTAGTGCTTAAAAAGCTTCTGAATTCCCACAGCTTGGACTGAGAAGCCTCAGAAAGACTGCTGTTCTATAAGCTACTCTTACTCTTCTACCAGTTTCAGTTGCATCCTACACCATTTCAGAAAAGGCACCTCTTAGAAACGAATTAGTAGCTTTGAATTGTACTCCCTTTGGAGTCTGTTAGAACCAAAATGGCATACAATTAACAATACTTTTACAAAACTAGTCATTATATTTATCAACTTTTGCCAACCCATCCTTTAGACACAGAAATCTGCACCATAGCAAGCATCTTTTTTTTTTTTTTTTCCTTTTACTTGAAAAGCTAAAAAGCTGCAGAACCCCGTGTATTTTACCTTAAAAAATCACTTTTTCAGTCAAGGCCTGAAAGGATAATGATGGGCTAGGGAGACAGTATTTATGAGATAAAGAGGCAAACCAGTCAAGCTGGAATATAGAAGTCTGCTTACTTTAACCCTCACACAGTTCACAAAAACTTATCTAGATCTGGATCCAAATTCTGCAGCTCAATCTCTCTTCTCTCTTCCTTGACTTCAAAAGCCTCTTTTAACTTAAAAAATTCTGCTGTGATAGTAATGCTCCACCTAGTGGAACTAAAACCTTCATATATTGTAACTATAGTACAAACTTGGAGAACTCGTCTCTCAGTGCCTAAGTAGTCCATTTTTCCGGTGATAAGAAAGAAGTGCAAGTGTGACAGTTACAGCATAGTGCTAATTTAAGAGCACAAAATACTGTCATTTTAAAATATAGTGAACAAAAAGGACAAACCTTTTGGGGATCTGACATAATTATGACTCTGTCACTATTTTGCTTACGATGGCTACTTGGTACGGATAATACTTAAAACAGCTACCTCTGCAATATTTCTTAATCATTGATTTTTTTTAAAGAGTAAGTAGAGAAGATCTGTCAGATCATGTTGTCTGAAACTAATATATTGCAGGTCAGTAAATTTCACCTACTTGTCTCAGTATCTTTTGTTTTATTAAAGAATTTTTGATTTTGTGGTAGTGCCTGGAGACCTCAGAAGGGGATTGATATCCCATTGTTCTTTATGTTGGGAACAAACTTAATGAAGAACTAATCTTCCCTTCAAAGTTCATAATGTGGTGTGATTTTTCTCATCACACAGTATGTTCCTAACTCAAACAGCAAGGTGGGTATTTTTCATTCCAGAGGGCATTTCAGATGAAAACGTGTATGGAACAGCAAGAAGTTTTTAGAAGCCTCTGAGGGTGAAGTGTGAGGTAAGGTAAGAAAGAATCATTCATTATGCCATCCACTGGAAAAATATCTGCAGTACATAGTGACCTTGTACCTGTGAGAACTTGTACATACTCTAAATCAGTATCAGGCTCATGAATCTTTTTATAAATTAAAAAAAAAAAAAAAAAAACAAAAAAACCACACCCAAACACAAAACTCACCTTTCTTATTGAATTACTACAATGTCTTGGAATGTTAATACTCCAAGTAGCCAATATAGGGAGCACAGTGAATAGCTTACACAGCTCTCTATATTGCAGAAAGATTTTTATTCATCGAGAAGGGTGACAAACAGATCCCACTGAAAGTCAGTGAGAATTTGTGGTGCTTTCCTCCTCTGAGCATCTCCCTTCACTTCATGTTCCTAGATTCTTACTGTTATACAAGGAAATGCTAAAACCAAACAAAAACAAAAGCTAAGCTAAGCATCTGTAGATCATTATACATATGTATGTATATATGTCTGTACACATATATCAACATACTCCATAGTGCAAATCCTGGACAGATTGGTGTCTGAGGTTTGTTCTCATGCAGTGATTTGTTTTCAAACAATGCTTACACAACCAATAAATTACATGACTTCAGGACAAGTGAGATAAAGAAACAGAAGCCGTGGGGTTCTCCAGAATAGCATGCTTGTTTTTGTTCAAACAGAATGTGTCTTCTCTTCTTTCCTTTCTATGTTCCACTGTCCATCCTTCATTCTCCGCAAAATACCCTCTTCTTCATGATCCTAAATCATCACAACTCACTGGAGAAGGGGCAACATTTATAGAAAATATACATAACAAGTGCTTTTGAGGCAGCAATTTCATTCTCATTAATGAGATTTTTAGCCTAGGTTCATATTATATCTGTCTCCTTCCACCAAGGTAACTGTCTTCAATATCACTCATTTAACTTGAAGCTGGCACAAGCCTGCTATGAGGCTACACAGCAAAGAAGGAAGATGTGACTCTGCATATAGAAACATGTAGGCGAAAATTACCGTGAAGAAAGGTGGGATATGAGCACTGCTTTCTCTGCCCTAAGTCCTCATGCGTATATCTGTAATATGCTATAATAGGAGGGGTGAGATAGCCAGTAAGAGACACCACTGTTATTGTCAACAAAAGTGGTTAATAGTTACTAGTGGTAATAATACTAGTACTAATACTAGTATTACTAGTACTAGTACTAGTTACTAGTGGTAGTAATACTAGTAATAATACTGGTAATAATACTAGTGGTAATAATACTAGTAATAATAACTAGTAATTAGCTAGTTAATAGTTAATAGTGGTTAAGTGTTATGTCAACAAAGTGGTTACTAGTTACTTTTGCTCTGAGGCTCCTGAGGTTTATTTCTACTTGTTCCAAAGAATAATCTTGGTACAAAATCTGCCCAGTGCCAATTTCTTTATGTGAATGTGGCATTGATGTAGTCCACAAGCTAGAGAGTAAAGTTCAAGGAAAATGAATGCAGATGCCCTTTATTACAGGAAAACTGTGAACCTTACTTGTGAAACTTACTTTCTGTCTCTCTCAGCAGGCTGAAGTATCAGCAGTGAGCCTCATGTCCTCAGTTCACATGGCACTATTCTACGCATGGTACATGTATACATGAATGTTACATAGATCTGAACTTCAGCCCCTGTCATGCTGATTAAAATGCTGGAATTAACACCTCTTCAGGCTTCCTGTTTCAACCATGACAACAAAAACAAATATTTTTTTCCTTCTAAACTTTATTTTATAGGGACTGTTGCAGGTAATTTTGTATTTATTTACTGGTTTTGCTCCTCATCTAGCCTAGCTGCCATGGTGAATCAGAGGGAACCAAAAGATATATGACTTTGTTTACTCTTAATTCCTCTACGTTCAACAGTAGGAGCAGATAATTATAACATGAACATAACACTGAAAAAGCAGAACCAAAGACACCTGATGTCCTTTAATTCCCTAGAGCTTTCTTGACAGCAGACATTATTCCTGGTACACATGATAAAAACTTTTCCTACAGTTTAGAGAGATAGAAACAAGCCATTTTGCTTGCTTTGACTGGAATAGCCTATCTGGAAACCCAAAGATGACAAAAAGTCTTCTTTCAAAATTGCCTGAAAGCCAAGGTATGAAAGGTATTACTCCTGTGGCCTGTTTACAGAGCTAGAAAGGACTGGAGAAAAAAACAGACACTGGTGTATTCAACCCACAGACAGGGAGCACTGGAGGTGAAGAAAGCTGAAGGAAAAAGGCACGCCAAGTAGTTTTACCTCCATGTCACATTAATAGTGGAGAGTAATTGCTTGGACACTGGCTACTTCAAAATTACTTGCTCTGAACAGTCACTGCATCTCTTGGGTGAAGTAAGTGCCATTTTGTCCCTGATTAATTTTATGGATTGAGAGAAACTAACTGATTATATAGGTATCATATTGATTCGTCTGCTGACATAGGTAATGATTTTAATTGTGCCTCTTTATGCTAATTACTTTTGACTAACAGGGCACCAGTTCACTAGAATCTGTGCTTCACTTACCATTGCATTTCAACCAAATATTTTAGCTTCTCATTCCATTAAATTTGAATGGATTAATGTAAGACATGCAGCAATCAAGAAAGTTCAATAAACTGAGGAAAATGGAAGCAATTTAAGAAGCACAACTATTGAAATGAACATGAAGACATCACAATGATTTGCAAACTAAAGCAAAGGTAAAACCATCATTCTAATTACAACACAAAAAAAAATGTGAAATAAACAGACTAAAAGCAAGTTGTATTTTGTGGGAAAAAAAAAAAAAAACCAAACAACAAAACAGCCAACAAAACCAACCAACCGACCAAAACCAACAATCTCAAAACTGCAGGAAGAGATTAGAGATACCAGCAGCAGTGATCAGGTTTGCTCCCTGCACTTCCATCTTGCCGTATTTTCCTCTTCAGCCTCTTCTTCCTTTTGTGATATAAGAACAGCAATATAAAGATGCATTGCAGCCAAGGATTACGAACTTTCTTGCTCCTGCAGTTCACTAAGGATTGGAAGGTTGTTAACTGGTGTCTGTAGACTGCTCTACACAGGGCTATGAGTCTGCTGTAAGAATTGAGGCCCAATTTTATATGCACTTGCTTCAGTTCAGCCACATGCTGAAGAACTTCTATAGAGGTCAATCTTTTTCCCAGTGTGCAGTCTCTTTCTCACAGCTCTTCCTGTTCTTTGCCAATGCCTCTCCCCAGCTGCTGTGACAGCTCCTAGAATTCAGTACTCTTTCCTTCAGGTCTATTGAGATGCTGTAGAAATGAAACTCAACCCTCAACCACTGAGGCACGATTGTTATCTTCCCACCTGCTCTTTGTCAGCTGTCTGTATTGTTTGGGGTTTTTTCACTTCTTGAGCTGTATGTAAAATGAAGAAATCACTGTCTTTTATCTGCTTAAATGGTGTTCTATCACATTCTTGATAATTCACTCATATTCCAAGTTTAAAACTCCTCCAACCTCAGACCATAGAACAAGACACAGGGATTCACCAGGAATTCATTAGGCAATTTATGAATTTAGATTTTCTTATTGGTGTACCTATGAATTTGAGAGGTACTTGATACTCCTACATTTTCCCTCATACAGGTTGTCTACTTTTCTCTTCTTTCTATAAATGCAGTGTGGATATGCTTTGTAAGATTTAATACATGTGATATGTATGCATTCAGATGTCAAGCTGAATTTATGGCAAAACTCATTACCAAATAAAGTAATGCAATAAGATTTTTTTACAGTAGCGGAAGATGACTTTGCAACTATGGCCATAGTTATTTTTACTAACTTTTTCTAGATCCCCTAAGATTGTAATTATTATCATACAATACTTATTTTCTTGTTGCTGTTATTAACTTTGAATAGATAACTTTACCACTATTCACTCAATTTTATTAGGCCATTACATTTTTATTACTTTCCTAGTCTTTATTGTTATTGCCATCATGCAAATGGCTTGCACTGCAAATGTATTCATTATCTGTAAAAATTGAAAGGAAAGAGAGAGCTCTTCAATCACTATTTAAAAAAAGAAAATCATAAACTATACTTGGTAAATCTGAAGACAGTCTATGATGAGCCAAAGCAAATACCAAACTTCCACCAACCTTGAAAGAATAATCCAGCAACCTGTGGGTACTCTGCCTGCAATGTCAAAGAGAAAATTCACAGTAACCTGATTCCATCCCTTGAGACCCTGGTCTAATAAGAGAAAGTAATCAATCATCAAACTGGTATGTATTTTGTATCTTTATTATATCCCTTTATGCTCTTTTCTGTATCATTATAACACCTGTGTCAGCTGACAAAGCACACCGAATACTATATAAGAACTTATATTTTTATCAGTCATGCCTTACTATCTTTTTATTTGGTCAAGAATATATCTAATTTTTATTTTTCAAAAATTAATATTGGACAGAGAATCTACTGTGTTGTAAATACATAGAAACTTCTGAGCAGCCATAGCTAAACAGCTATAGTTTCATGAAGGGGTTTAATATTCATGTTATGTGGAAGAGGCGAATCATGACAGTTTTAACAGTCTTTATCTGGAAGAGCTTTCTAATTTTCTTTGAATAAGTAATTGTTTATGCAGGGGTTCCCCACATTGATTAGATTTTGCAGAAAGCTTACTGTTCTTTGCTTTGATACTGTCACTGACTTGGATCCTGTTTCCTGACCATAGCCTCCTTTTGTCTGGTTGGTTTTGATTTTTCTTTGGGGCTTGGTTGGTGTTTTTTTCATTGATGGCAACTCATTCTGTAACATGCCTTTTCTTTGACAAACTGTATGCCTGTTATTGCTTAAGATATAAAGCACACACTGAATTAAATCATGGACCTGTCCAATTCCAATAGATTTTTAGTATTTGAAGTCCCTTAGCTCATCTTTTCCCTTTTATCAATTCCTTAAATCTTAGATCATTTGTCATCTGCAGATGATCTGAGATTTAGAACCAACTCACACACATCCTGTTAACTCCTATGCAAGACACCTGAGTTTGAAACATACTTTAAAGCAGTTTTTGTAGTTTCATCTCTACTTATGCAACTCCGAAACAACTGGGAAATCTATCTTCATATATTCCATACTATTATTTGTCCAGAACAGTCCATGTATTTAATGCCATGTTTGAAATTTTTTCAGTAGCAAAAGTAAAAAACAACATGTATAAAGCAACTTAAAGCGAAGTAAGAGTGTTCTTTCTATATTTTGTCTAAGTAAGAGCTAATGGGATCACACAATGAAGCAGGTTTTTCTCTTCTGTTCGATCATCTCTCATACATTCCACAAACTAAAAGCCTTCCTTCTTCAGCTACTTCAAACACCACTTAAAGTGTGGAAATTTCAGTTATGTTCTACATTTTTAAAGACAGAAGCTGCAAAACTCTCCTCCATTTTTATTTTTTTTTAAATCCAAACCATTTTGCAGTGCTGAATAGTGGACCAGCAGAAAGAAAGCATTTTATAAGTGCTCTGGTGTCTCAAAACTGAATGAAAAGGACAATCATACTTGCAAATAGAGAGTGGGAGAAGGGGATAAGTAAAGAGAGCATTTTATTATGCTTATACTACTGTTGCCAGAGGGGTTTTTGGCTCTTTCTGAGATTTTAATATTTAGTTATTTAGTCATTTAGTCTGCCTCCAAGGCCTTTCAAGCTGGACTCATAATAGTGAAGCTTTCAAATAGAAAGAATGTGTGCATAAAGGTCCAAAAAAAAAAAAAAAAAAAAGTTTAAAAGTTTGAAAGAATTCTAGAAATGCTTTCTAATACCCCCCCCAAAAAAATCCTAAAGAACACATAGGATTTTTGTATAGTAGAGTGTCCCATTTTGAAAAAGATGGAACTCACTTGTGGATTTCCAATTTACAAGGAATGTAATTATCACAAAATGAATGTTAATGAAAATTTTATACTCTACTACAACCTCTCCATCCATCTGTCTTGAATATTTATTATTCATTTACTATGGCTCTTTTTAAAATATATTCCACTAAATTAATTAGCCTAGTACATCACATACAGAATACAGCACTCAGTATTAGAAGGCCATTACCTCCAAAAAGAAACCATGCAACAGTATCCTGTACTATTTTCAGGCAAATTATTTTGTTTTGAATTTTTGCAAACCTAATAGTTCAGTAAGTTTTGACTGGGATTCACTTATTAATTTTTTTTATATCTCAGAAGCACCTTAAAGAACTTATAAAGTATTAAAAGTTATTCACTGTCTCATTAAAGTTAAAATGTTTTTAATGGTCATGCAACTGTTTCTCAGCATCGGAATATAGGATTTAACTTTCACTTTTGCCGTAGTGAAAAGACTGGCACAGTCTTCAGCAAGGTGCATGATCACCCTGTAACTTGCATGCGGATATTTACATGCTTCTGTATAAAATAATTATATGATGTACATAGGGAAAGTATAGGCTTTTAAAGCTTTAAGGAATGAACCTTTATAACATCACTGTAAGGCAGCAATTGGAATGACTCATTATGTATATTAGAATATAAAAGATGCAAAGACCTGAAAGGCATTTTTGAAGGCTATGAATTACTCCTTTGAAACAGGCAGAGCTTAGACTTGAATTTCCTTTATCTTCATACAGAGGTGAAATCACAGAACCATAATTTATTTATTTGTATTAATGCCTAGGATATCCAGCCACATATGAAGCCCTTACTGTATTAGGAACTCACCACAGTGCTGGTTTTCACACCTTACATGCACTTCATTAGGAGAGGATTAGGATAGGATAGGATAATGGTAGGATAGAATAATGATAGGACAGAATACACTATTTCAGTTGGAAGGGAGCTACAACAGAGACTCATTTTTACAGGAGTCATGACGAGGGGTAATGGGCACAAGTTACTTCTGGGAAAATACAACTGGACACAAAAGGAAAATTTTTCACAGTGAAAACAGCAGCCATTGGAATAATTTCCTCAGGGGAAGCTGTGGATTCTCCAGCACTGGACACCTTTAAGATTCATCTGGACAGGGTGCTGGGATATGTAGTCTAGGTCATGCTTTGCCTAGAAAGATTGGACCAGATGATCCTTGTGGTCCCCTCCAACCTGGTATTCTATGTTTCTATGATCTAGTCCAACTTCGTGACCAATTCAGGGCTGACTAAAAGGTAAAACATATTGTTAAGGGCATTGTTCAGAAACCTCTTCGACACTGTCAGGCTTCTTGCATAGAACACCTCTCTAGGAAGCCTACTCCAGTATTTGACCACCCTCCCAGTAAAGAAATGCTTCCTAATGCCCAGTCTAAACCTCTCCTGATGCAGCTTTGAACCATTCCCACATGTCCTATCCCTGGACACCAGGGAAAAGAGATCTTGAATCTACATATCCCTCTCTACCTCCTTAGGAAGCTGTTGAGAGCAATGAGGTCACCCCTCAGCTTCCTTTTCTCCAAACTAGACAAACCCAAAGTCCTCAGCTATTCCTCATAGGACACTGCTTTCAGCCCTTTCACCATCTTTTTTGCCATCCTTAGAATGCATTCAGGGACCTTCGCATCCTTCTTAAATTGTGCTGCTCAGAACTGCACACACTGTTCAAGATGAGGCCACACCAATGTTGAATGCAGCTGGCCCTAGAATTGAACTCTGAGGAATAATGCTGGTGAGAGACAGCTAGCCATATATAGCCCCCCTTACTACAACCCTTTGAGATCTGCCCTTCAGCCAGTTCTTCACCCAGCACACCATGAACCTACTAATCCCGAAGTTGGACAGCTTTTCCAGGATGCTGTGAGGGACAGTATCAAATAACTTACTAAAATCTAGAAAAACTACATCCACCATCTTCCCTTCATCCATGAGGCAGCTGACATTATCATAGAAGTGTATCTGATTAGTTAAACAGGACTTTCCGTTTGCAAGCCCATACTGAGATTGAGGATTGCATTATTCTTTAAACAGCATTCAACAGTATCCAGTATAATCTTCTCCATCTTCCCTCATGCACTTTTTGAAGGTTAGAATACCACTTGTTAGCTTTCAGTCAGTGGAGACCGCCCCAGACTCCCAAGAACATTGGTAGATGATTGAGAGAGGTCCTGCCATAATGTCCACTAGCTCCTTCTATACACTGGGAAGAATTCCATCAGGCCAAATGGAACTGTGAACATTCAGCTGATACAAATGGTCTCTTGTGCTTAAAAACTGAAAGTCTTATTTTTCTCCTTAAAACACATATTTTAAACTGATCTTATCACACAAGCACTAGTAAATAGCTTTCACAAGTCTATATTTCAACAGCTGAAAGCACCAAAAGCATGGATATTTTTTTTTGTCCTGTATTATCCCTACCATATGTATAAATAAGAAGAAGCTATGCAACATTTCTGAACACATCAGGGGGACATACATATGCATTAACGGTCATAAATGGTTTAGCAGGTTCTATAGGTTGTCCGTTTAAGGAAAAATTTGTTCAGATAACTTATGAAGTATATTTTGTTTTAATTCATATAAGTTATGCACAAGTCCTTCAGCTCTAGTAAAAGAGAACTACATTGCCTATATTATCTTTGTTCAGTGCTCTCTGGGTCTGATGCAAAACCTATGGAAGGCAATTCAAAATACTCCAATTGCCATCAGCCAAGTTTGGGATTAGTCTCTTAAGTATGTGCCTATATCTCCTGTTTTCTGTGGGTAGGTTAAATGATGTTACCAGTTTCCTCACTGCTTCCTCAAGCTAGAATGGATCCGGCATGCTTTCAAACTTTGTCCCCTAGTGAGTACCAGAATGAACTGTTCTACTTCTGTTGGAACTGTACTCAGTATTAGTGTCGCTAACTTAAAAGTTTCAGACATGAGATGTTGTAACTGGAAGGCTCAAAAGTGATTGGTGTCATTTTCTATCTCACGCTCCATCTCAGCCATTTGTTTTTGCTGGCCATGAACTTATTAAGAACTGAATTACCAGAGTGGGAAAATAATTCTGATTGATTTCAGTAGTGATGATACGGCAGCAGTCACCTGTAAAACACTTACACCTGCATATAGGATTAAAATGTTAACCACTGGAGACTGTTTACTGAAGAGAAGCACATTAGCATAACATTTAACATTCATGCCATAATGATGACAGTCAAAGAAGGCAGAAAGACAAACAGATCATATTTGATATCTTCCTCCGTATGCTGTCAAATATAAAACCAAACCACTTATAAAACCATTTTTAAAAGTTATAAAACCAAACCATCTTTTCATTAAGCAGAGGTAATAATGCAGTCATTCAAGCTTTAATTTCTAATCTATTTTCTACATGGCTAGAAAGAGCAAAAAAGATCACAGAATAAGTGGAGTCAGCTGTGTTCCTGACAGGTGTCAAGGGTTGTAAAATAGCATTTCTGAAAGGATTCCTTAAATGTGGCCTTTTCTGGGAGAAAAGAGGGACATTCAAGAGGTATTTCCAGTACTTCTCCTGACTGTTGCAGTTCAGCTTCCGGAGTAATACACACAACTTTCCACTCAATAATCTATGATCTATACAATCTACTGAATGCCCTATTCCCAAATTAAGGACAATGCAATCTACAGTGTACTATGTGACAAACATTTTTCTTCTTTTGGAGATACACAATATGGTAAGGGTGCCTTGTTTAACTTCAGTTTAAACTTGTTCCTCTATATGAATCCATAAAGGAACCATCTAGAAAAATATCTTTCTCTGACATTAATAAATACAGTGAAATGTCAGCTTCAGTACTACCAAGTCGTTTAAAAGCAGCTAAGGCCCTGGTTGACAAATTTTGTTCATTGAGATTTAAATAAACTGGTCTTACCTGGGAATTATGTTTTATGCTGGTTAGAAAACTGCAAGACTGAAATTGCCTTTAAAGCCTGTCAAGGCTAAAGTTAGGGAAAAATAATGTTTTTAAAGTACAACAGGTTCAATAGATTTTTTTTTTTTAATCTATGAACTTTTATTTGCATCTATTATTTATAACTATTAAATGACTTTTTAATATTGAAAACTAATGCAAACTACAGGATATGGTTCACTTCTTCCGCTAATTAAAGATTTAATTTTTTGAAAGGAAGTAACACTAATGCCAACTGTTACCATGCAAAGTGCTTTGAGATGGGGCTAGAATAAATGAGTAGGAGTGCTGTGCTTCCATAAAAAGAGTTGCCAACAGTTTGTTCAATTAATTTGCCACATAACTTTAAATCAGATGGCTTCAGTACTTACTGGTTACAGTTATAGAAAATATCATTGGATATGTCTGTACTCTCACCCTGAGAATGATCTCAAGGTTATATTTCTTCCCATCCAGACATCAAATCTAGAATCACAGGCAGATGGAGCACAAAGTTTTCTCATGCCCCAGTAAACACTTTAGGATATAATTATTAATGTGCTAAATGTCTTACAATGTTTCCAGTCATGTTCAACAGAGATTTTTCCCTGTTGTGCTTACAGAAACTGTGTAGATTAAGTCAGTGGGATGTACAGCAGGTAGATGTGGGAAGATCCCGTATTCCTAGTGTACTGGGTTTGGCTGGGATAGACTTAATTTTCTTCATAGTAGCTGTTATGGTTCTATGCTTTGGATCTGTGACCAGTGTTGATAAATCAGGGATGTTTCAGTTCCTGCTGAGCAGTGCTTACACAGAGCCAAGGCCTTTTCTCTTTCTCAGCCCACCAGCTAGCAGGCTGGGAATGCACAAAAATCTGGGAGGGGACACAGCGGGGGCAGCTGACCCGAAATGACCAAAGGGATATTTCACACAGTATGATTTTATGCTCAGCAGTTAAAGCTGTGGGGAAGGAGAAAGTGGGCGGGTTGTTCAGTGTTATAGTGTTTGTCTTCCCAAGCAACTATTTCATGTGATAGAGCCCTGGTTTTCCGGGAATGGCTGAACACCTGCCTGCCAACATGAAGTGGTAAATTAATTCCTTGCTTTGTTTTGCTTGTGTTTGCGGCTTTTGCTTTTCCTATTAAACTGTCTTTATCTCGACCCACAAGTTTTCCCACTTTTATCCCTTTGATTCTCTCCCTCATCCCACTGCAGGAGGAATGAGTGGTGCTTAGCTGCCTGCAGGGGTTAAACCAGAACACCCAGGTACAGTGATAAATGCTCTTGAACTGAACATTTTTCCAAAGTGTTTCTTGACCTGGGTATACTTATGAGTTGTGTAGAATAGCTACATCACAGTGAATGGTGAACATTAAAAAATGAAAGAACGAAAAGGTGTAACCGAGGTAGAGGTAATTCATACTGAAGAAAGAAAAGGGCAAGCATACATAGTAAAAATAAAACAAAATTGAAAAAAAAAAAAAGATAAAAAGGAGAAAATACTTCCTGTGGGACAGAAGGTAAATGACAGTGAGTCAAATGAAAGTAAGGCATTGAATTGTTAAGCATCAAAATGGAAGTGAGAACTTCAACTAAAGGGGAAAAAGCTGTAGCTAAAGATGAAGTAGGTCTGATAGCAGGATAAGGATGCGCCTCTAAAAGGCTAGTTAAAATTCTGGTTGATGTCTGAAAGTATAAAAATGCCCCAAGATGTGGATCCAATTACCCTCTCATGTGTAAGTCTCCTTATAAATTCACCATTTGAATTCTGGCAAGTAAGTGTTTCTTCTTTAATGTCTTATTTATTTATTTGTTTATTTTAATTTAAAGCAGAAAACTGGAAAAAAACAGTCTGCAGAAATATCTCTTAGAAAGAATGCCACGTTTCATCTATCTGTGGAAAACAGTGTTGTTTTCTACAGATACTGACTTTTGAGAGTTATATCTCCATATGTGCCATATATTTGAGGGAGGTTTGATACAGGCCATTCCATAAATATGGCCTATAGGAACACTGCATGGCTTGCAAATGTCTCAGGGGGAACCTTCTGTCTCAGAAAGGTAGAGTACTTTTAGATTTGTGTATACTGCTTTAGTACTTATTCTTCATTTAGCTTAAACATCTCGGAATAAAATAGTTTAGGTTGATTGCATTCACACTTTTATGAGCAGAATATGTTTGTTAAGTGCTCAAGTTTCCCTGCTTGGAGAGATCCAAATGACAGTGAAAGTCACAGATGCATAGACCGGAGGTGTGGTGGACACAGTTCAAGCTCAGATCATAAGGCAATGTAAATGTACAGTCTTTGCATTTTCAGATACTTCATCATTGCTGGAATTTTTGCATTTTCATTCTTCTAGAATGTTAGCTTTCTTTAAGCATTCTTTTGCCTGAACATAAATTTATCACATAATTTTTAGCTCCGTACACAAGACTCTGATAGGTTTTTTTTCAAGAGAAAGTTCCCAAGGGTCTTCATATATGCCACCTCAACTAAATGAAAACTCTTCATAATTCACTTTTTGTTTTGTATGTTTCCTGTTGGCTGCAAGAGGTATGTATAGGCATTACTAAAAGTCAGCAAAATACCGATGATAAATTATTATTGTTATTGGAAAAGACTGCAAATTGCATTATTATAAACAAACCAAATAAATAAAATTAATAAATACATAACTGAAAACTGACAGGTTACATTATGCTGTGCAATTCAGCATGCTTATTCCATTAATGCAATAATTTTTGAATTCAAAGTAACCCCATGTGCTACCAAAGCCTTTTTAATAATCCCTGATGTTTCTCATAGTAAATTCCCACAAGAATTACAGCTGCAGATTAAATTTAACAATCCCAGTTCTGTAGATATCATTTGACTACTCCCTCTCCTTTCCCTAGTGTTTCAAGCTATTGATTTACTATGATTGCTGCCTTAAAATGGTCAAATGTATGAACTCCCTCATGTAGCACAAATGCCATTTTCACTGTTCTTTGTAAAAACTTCATTCAATCAGTGGCTAGACTTTTAACTCAGCTAATGCTCTCTTTCCCAGTAGAAACATCTTTTCCTTTCTACAGTTTGGAGCTTTATGATGAGGTGATTGCAAGGATTTGGTTTTTCAAGATCTCATCAGGACTCCTATGATATCTGCAGACAAAATTCTATAATACTACAGATGTGAATTTCAAAAGTCCCCATACAAGTTAGGTGTGAACACCAAACCTCATATCTTTCTTCAGCACCTTTGGCAATTCCAGCTACAACTTAAGAAAAATACTAAAATAAATTCCAGCAGTTAAGCAGAAAATGATGAATTTGAAGTATTTCCTGAATACATAAATACAAATGCAAAATTTCTCCATTGACTGGACTGCAATTTCAAACTTATTGTCTGCCAGTTTATTCAGCTGGGCCATGCCTGACCAGTATTATTATAGTATTTTAATTTGTATATGATTTTTAATTTATTAGAAACAAAGCAGATTAATTTTATGCGTGCTTTGTTTAAGAAACACTTAAAATGCTGGATTTGAAATTATTTCCATGTTCCAAGCAAACATACTGTAATAAATATTCAGAAGGCAATTTAAAGTATTTTTAGTAGAATAAAGATTTGGACAGTCTTTTTGCTTTTAAATGTGCAGAATGCATTATGACTTCTATAAGTAGATTTTTCATAAACTGTTTAAACTTACTCTCACCATTAATCCATCTCTAACTTGTGTCACATTGATACCTTCAACGGCATTTACTAGAATACCTTTAGAATTAAAATTCAATAGAGGCAAGTCCTGTTTCTTTCTTTCCCATCAACTTATTTCACTACCCTCCCAGTTCTCCTGGAAACTCAGCTGAAAGCACTGTTTCCATTAGGAACAAAATTCAGTTTGAGAAGGACTTTCATATTTTGTATTTTATGAGTTTCTGGGATTAAACTTGATTGATTTATAGGTTTTGACATGAAAGAAATGCTTATTTCCCAGAAAGCAATACCACAGTTTATCGAAGACAAGAAGACATCAGATCAATATTCATAATGTCTTCCCCTCTTTTAAAAAAAATAGAATCCATTTTATACCATTTAAAAATGTTCTTAACATCTTTCAAGCCCCATAAAACTCAACAGCGTGCCAGGCAAACCCAATACAATCCTGTAATTCTTAAAATTCATTGTTATCATCTAAATATCCTTCTGAGATGGTGTTACTACTTTTCAGTCACAAGCTTGACCTCTACTATGCTGTGAGGCTGTAGTAGTGTGGGTTTGTGCTGCCTCTGGTTAATGTCAGCCAAGGTAAATCCACTACAACCAGAGAGACCCCTTTCATACTTGTGATTTATTTGAATCCATGGTTACCAAGGTATTGGTAAAAACAGCAGACAACAATGAATGTCTAACTGAAGCAAGGTCTTCAGCCATTGTTCACTCTTCCAGAGAGAAAAAATGAAGAAACTTTAGGCACTGAATTGCCTTCTAAAAACTTACTATTCATGTCAGTTATAAGATACACAATAAATGCCATAAGAGGTAATACAAGGCATTACATATATAGTTGTTCCTTCTTTCATTTTTTTGTCTCTTGCCTTCTTCTACTGGACCATTCTCACAACAATGACTAAGCCTTCTCCAGATTTCTTCCTTTATCTACAATACAGTACAGACCTCAGGCAGGTTCCAGGAAAACATCTCATTTCTCACATGCTTTGGTTCTGCTTTGTCAGGGTCAGATAAGTCAATCCTTCTACTTTTTCAACAGCTAGGCAAGTTTGCAATGTGTTAAGAGGTAGACAAGTGTTCTTTGTTAGGAAGTGAAAATGCTTCTGTTTTCACCTCTGAAGAAATATCTTTATTCTTCAACAAAGACATTTAGGAGTTACTCTGCAACTGCAGATATTTGTAGTCTCTTCGTTGTCATCAGTTATCATTTAGCTTTTCTCCTTTCCGGCACTTACTTTAATTTCCCCTCCCCACAGTGGATTATTACTTTTTAGATATTCCAAACCACCACATAGAATAGAATATGACAAGTATTTTTAAATTATGTAGTGCACCACTCCTTCAAGAATCACGTGGATTTTTGCTGTCCTTGAGGCAGTAATTTAAAACACTCAATTGCTGAAATATGTCCGTTCTCTTTATGTAGTGCTATAGTAACTGAAGTCAGCTAATGCACTAAAAACTCTCCACAATTAGAATCCAAACAGTCTAAATTTAGATTTGGATAGAAAATAAAAATAAAAGATATTCTGATGTCATTCATTTCTTCTAATAGTCTGAGAGGAGCTTGGGTGCCATTATGCTGCAAGGTGTGATTTTCTCAAGTAATCCCTTTCCTCCGTCTTTGCCTGGACATGTGTCAGTCAAAATGAGAAACAATAAGATAATTTTATGAATCATGCTGCATCTCTGCTCCACATGTTAAAGAATATTCATTGTTTCCAATGACAGCAGCTTTCTCATACAGCCTACTTTAATCCATTCACACAGAATAAATGTTTATTCAGGTTTAACAACTAGAAGCATAACAAACTACAAAATAATGTGTAGGCAATCAAAAGAGACAAAGGATTTCGATTATTCTGAATATATCAAGGAATCACAGAATCATAGGACAGTTAGGGTTGGAAAGGACCTTAATATCATCTAGTTCCAGCCCGCCTGCCATGGACAGGGACACCTCCCACTAAACCGTGGAACCCAAGGCTATGTCCGACTCGAACTTGAATACCGCCAGCGATGGAGAATTCACAACTTCCCTGGGCAATCCATTCCAGTGCCTCGCCACCCTTACACTAAAGAATTTCTTCCTTATATCCAATCTAAACTTAAATTGTTTCAGTTTGAACCTATTACCCCTTGTTCTATCACTACAGTCCCTCATGAAGAGTTGATCCCCAGCATGCCTAGAGGTCCCCTTCAGATATTGGAAGGCTACTATGAGTTCTCCATGCAGCCTTCTCTTCTCCAGGCTGAACAGCTCCAACTTTCTCATCCTATCTTCATACAGGATGTGCTCCAGTCCCATGATCATCCTCGAGGCCCTCCTCTGGACTTGTTCCAACACTTCCATGTCCTTTCATGTTGAGGACACCAGAACTGCACACAATACTCCAAGCGAGGTCTCATAAGAACAGAGTAGAGGGGCAGGATCACCTCCTTTGACCTGCTGGTCATGCTCTTTTTTGGTACAGCACAGGGTACGGTTGGCTTTCTGGGCTGCAAGCACATACTGCCGGCTCATGTCTATTTTTTCATCGACCAACACCCCCAAGTCCTTCTTGGCAGGGCTGCTCTCAGTCTCTTCTCTGCAAAACCTGTAGCTGTGCCTGTGATTTCTCCGACCCAGGTGTAGGGCCTTGCACTTGTCGTGGTTAAACTTCATCAGGGTGGCATCAGCCCACCTTACAAGTGTGTCAAGGTCCCTCTGGATGACATTCCTTCCCTCCAGTGTATCAACCGAACCACACAGCTTGATATCATTGGCAAACTTGCTGAGGGCGCACTCAATCCCACTGTCCATGTCACCAACAAAGATGTTGAACAAGGCCGGTCCGAGCACCAATCCCTGAGCGACACCACTTGTTACTGGTCCACAGCTGGACACTGAGTCATTGAGCACAACTCTTTGCATGAGGCCATCCAGCCAGTTCTTTATCCACCAAGTGGTCCACCTATCAAATTGATATCTCTCCAACTTAGATGTCATCTGAGACAGTGTGAAACGCTTTGCACAAGTCCAGGTAGATGACATCAACTGCTCCACCCTTTTTCATCAGTTCCGTAGCCCCATCATAGAAGGCCACCAGATTGGTCAGGCAGGATTTCCCCCTAGTGAAGCCATGCTGGCTGTCACCAACCACCTTGTGGTTTTTCAGGTGCCTTAGCATTCCTTCCAGGAGAATCCACTCCAAGATTTTGCCAGGCACAGAGGTGAGACCGACTGGTCTGTAGTTCCCTGGCTCATCCATTTTCCTCTTCTTGAAAATGGGGGTCACATTTCCCTTTTTCCAGTCATCGGGAACTTTAACTGACAGCCATGATTTTTCAAATATGATGGAGAGTGGCTTAGCAACTTCATTTTGCCAGCTCCTTCAGGACCCGTGGACTTGTATACATTCATGTTCCTAAGATGGTCTCGAACCAGATCCTTTCCTACAGTAGGCCCAGGGTCTTCATTCTCACAGTCCCTGCTTCTGCCTTCTAAGACTTGGGTGGTTTGGTCAGAGCATTAGCTGGTGAAGACTGAGGCAAAGAAGTCATCAAGAACCTCAGCCGTCTCAAAATCCTGAGTAGACAGTTCTCCTGATAGCTTCCGAAGGGGGCCCATATTGTCCCTAGTCTGTCTTTTATTTGCTATATACCCATAGAATCCCTTCCTGTTATCTTTAACATCCCTTGACAAGTTTAATTTTAACTGGGCCTTAGCTTTCCTTCTCTGGTCCCTAGCTTTCTGGACAACATCCCTGTATTATTTTCAGGCAGCCTGCCCTCTTCCACCTTTTGTAAACCTCGTTTATAAGTTTTCCTCAGCAGCTCCTTATCCATCCAAGGATGTCTCTTGGCACTTGTCCTGCATTTCTTTCTAGTTGGGATGCATTGTTCCTGAGCTTGCAGCACGTGATACTTGAATATCAGCCAACAGTCTTGATTATACATTCAGCTCTGCCCTCTAGGACTGTATTCCATGGAACCTTACTGAGAAGGTTCCTGAAGAGGCCAAAGTTTGCTCTCTTGAAGTCCAGGGCAGTGAACTTGCTGCCAGCTCCTCTCACTGTTCTGAGGATCTTGAATTGGACCATCTCATGTTTGCTGCAACCAGTGCTGCCCTGGAGCATCACATTTCCGAAAAGTCCTTCCCTGTTTTTGAGCATGAGGTCAGGCATGGCACCTCCCCTTGTGGGCTTCTCTATTACTTGAAGAAGGAAGTTGTTTTCTGCACTATAGAGGAACCTCCTGGATTGCTTGTGCCGGGCCATACCATCCCTCCAACAGATATCAGGGTGGTTGAAGTCCCCCATGAGAACAAGGGCCTGTGAACGTGAGGCTATTCCTATCTGTCTATAGAGTGCTTCACCCACGGAATACTCTTGGTCAGGCAATCTTTAACAGATCCCCACAATAATGTCTCCCATCGCTATTCTTCTCCCTTTAACACTGATCCACAAACTCTCCGATGACTGCTCACCTGTCCCCAGACAGAGTTCCATACTCTCATTCTCTCTCTATCATAAACAGCAACTCCCCCTCTCTGCCTCCCAGGGCTGTCTTTTCTAAAGAGCCTGTAACCTTCCATTACAACACATCAGTCATAGGCGCCATCCCACCATGTTTCTGTGATTCCTATGGTATCATACCCCCGTAAACGTGCACACATCTCTAATTCCTCTTGTTTGTTCCCCATGCTATGAGCATTTGTATAGAGGCATCTCAGCTGAGCTCCAAATGAGCTCATTGGCTTGAGCGGCTGGAATATCTCTACATTGCTCAGAGTATATATTATAGATGCTGGCAAGTGACTGAGTGTGTTGGGATGGAATGATGCCCCCCTCCCCCAACGCATCTATTTTAAAGCATTCTTGACCAGTCTGGCAAGCCTGCTACCAAAACCTCTGTCATGGGTTCAGCAGTAGCAGTCATTTTTCTCCTTCTTAGTAGTTGGTGCAGCACTGTGTTTTTGACTTGTG
>JAOEHY010004890.1:0-15348 GCA_025447955.1 Psilopsiagon aurifrons
GCGGGGGGGGCGGCGGGGGGGGGCTGCTCCGTGCTGGCGTTACTATTGAGGTGTGGGCAGGGATGTTTTAGGGGGGCCAAGCCCAGACAAACCATGCGTTTATCACCAGCATCCCGCTGCTGGGGCTCGGTGTCCCCCAGACCTCATCCCCCACCTCCGGCTGTCCACGGCGCCCCAGAGGGGACCCCCCAGACCCCTCGCAGGGTGGTCCAGCGCCGAGTGGCGGGGAATGAAACCCCGTTCCCTGGTTTCTGGCATGGCTCAGACTGCGGCAGGCGAAGGGTTTTCCTCCTCCCATCACGGCGGGGGCACCTCCGGCACAGACCTCCGGGGCCGACAGCAGCTCCGCAGCCCCCCCGCTCCGGCTGCTCCCTGGCATAAAGGTGGGAGCGTGTTTCGGAAGGTGGGAAACGAGGGGACAAGGAAGAATGCTGCTGGTCTGTCGCTATTCCGGTGGGAAGAGCGGGGAGGAACAACCTCAGCCTTCGTGCCAACGAAATGCCAGCACGGCGACGCCGCTGAGACCCGGACAACTCGTGGCAGGGCTGGGCCGCTGTGCTGCTGTGGTCCTGATGGAGGGCTCCCCTCGTTTTTTGGGGGGCTCTTTCTCTCCAAATCGAAACCAGCCCACCCCTGCCAGGTGCTGGCCTGAGACCTGAGGAGCTCATTGCACCCCAGGATGCTGGCAGGGAGCTGGGGATGCCCCTGGGAGCCCCTTCCCTCTGCACAGAGGCTCAGGACTGGCTAGGAGGGTGAAGGGGTGAAGGGTGCTGGTGGGCCCCCCCCTTCTGCACCCGTTGCGCCTGCAGCCTCTGGCACGCGCTCTCCTGATCCCTGTGCCAAGACGGGTTTGAAAGAGCCGTATTGTCTGTCTATCTTCCCCCCCCCCCGCAGCCTCCTGCTCCGGAGGGGTGCTGGGGGGGGGGCGAGCAGGATCAGCCTCCCCTCAACCCTTCCAGCCCTCATCTTAACTCCTCCTTGCCTCAGTTTCCCCCATCATTATGATCCATGTGCTGCGCTGCAGGGGTGCAGGAAGGCTCTGTGTCATTCCTACCCCTTCCCATCCGGGGGGGGGGGGTCCTATATGGTGTGGGCAGAGGGGGGTACAGCACCCCCAAATCCCAACTCCCAGAAACCGGAGATGCACATGCATGGAAAAATAAGGGGGGGGGGGTTACTGGTGCAAACTAGGGGGCTCCTGGAAGGGCCCAAAAGGGTCTCAGAGGGTGTCTCAGCTGTAGCCTTGATCTTCCTGTTGCTCTTTGCTCCTGCAGGACACCATGGTCTCGGGGAGCCCTGGCTGGTGCCTGCTGGTGGGGCTCTGCACCCTCATCCCTGCCACCGCACAGCAGGGACCAGAAGAGGATGTGACCCCCAGTGCTGGGCTGGAGGAGTTGGGGTACCACCTCTCCCAGGATGGGGACCCCCTCCAGGACCCCCAGCGCTGCGGTGTCACCTTCCACACCCCCAGCCCCTGCAGCCCCCGCGGGCCCCCAACCTTTGCCTCTCTCAATGAGCTGGATCACCTCAAGAGCCTTTTGCAGGATACCAAGGCTAGCCTGAAGGATGTGGAGATGGCGGCCATGCTGGAGGAGAACCAGACCCGTTATCAGGACATCATCACTGAAGCACTGCCCGCCATCCATGAGGCCAACCTGGAATTTCAGGAGAGCCTGGATAATGTCCGCAGGGAGCTGGAGGCTCATGTGGCTGAGGCTGATCACCCACGGATAGCTGAGAAGAAGGAGAAGTAAGTGCCATGGGAAGGGGATGGGGATGCTCCATAGAGCTGATACCCCAAACTCCATGGGTGGGAGCCAGCCCCCAGGCTTCAGATACATGGGGGAGGGGGGTCTGGGTGTCCCCATGGGTCCCATAAACTTCATGGCAGCTTTTAGGTTACACGTGGGGTTTGGATGCTTGGCAGACCACTGCTGTTAACATCCATGTGGGTGTCGCTGCCCTAAGCACATTGCAGTGTGGCTGGCAAGTGGTCCTCCAAGGGCAGGGTGAGGGGTGGGATGTCAGGAGTGGGGGGATTGCCACCCCTAAATGACTGACCCAGCATAGCTGAGCCACAATGTGATGATGGAGAAATGCATTGACCAGGATGGTGGAGTTGGGAAATCTCCTTTCCCAGGCTGGGGACCCCCTCCAGGACCCCCAGTGCTGCAGCATCCCCTTCCACACCCTGCTGCAGGGAGGCTGGTGGGGACAGGGGGGACACTGAGCACACTCTTCTCCCCGCAGGCTGCGGAAGGGTGTCCGTGTGGTGGCACACATGCTGCGTCTCACCGGGCGCCTGGCCCAGACCCTCGATGCTGCCTCACAGCGCCTCGATGCTGAGCTCAGCCAGCGCCTGCAGAGCTTGGCTGCCACCGCCACTGAGCCCTAGGACAGCGGGGACGGGCTCCACCGTCACCCTCCATATGGCCTTGCTTGCTGGTAGGACCCCAACCTGGCTCATCTCCACGGCTTCTGGGGTGTCCTGGCTCCTCTCCACAGCACCAGGGGCTGAGAAGCTGCCCGGAATGTTTGCAGTGGTCTGGGTGCTGGAGGCGGCAGTGCTGGGATGGGACTGGAGGCTGCTGCCCGCTGCGGGATGTATGCACATAAAATGGCACTGCCTGCATGATGATGCCTGTAACCCAAGCCCCAGGTGTTCATAAAATCATGGAACCGATGGTTTGGGTTGGAAGGAGCTTCAAAGCTTATTCAGTTCCAACCCCCTGCCACAAGCAGGGACACCTCCCACTAGACCAGGTTGCTCCAAGCTCCATCCAACCTGGCCTTGAACACTGCCAGGGATGGGGCAGCCACAGCTTCTCTGGGCACCCTGTGCCAGGGCCTCAGCACCCTCACAGGGAAGAACTTCTGCCTAAGAGCTCATCTCCATCTCCCCTCTGTCAGTTTAAAGCCATTCCCCTTGTCCTTGGCAAAAGCCCCTCTCCAGCTTTCTTGTCAGCCCCTTTAGATGCTGGAAGCTGCTCTAAGGTCTCCCCAGAGCCTTCTCGTCTCCAGGCTGAACAAGCCCAGCTCTCTCAGTCTGTCTCCATACCAGAGCTGCTCCAGCCCTCGGAGCATCTTGGTTGTATTTCTCTAGACTCACTCCAGCTGCTCCATGTCCTTCTTATGTTTGGTCCCAAGAGCTAGATGCAGGACTGTGGTGCATCCACGATGTTGGATGCATTTATCCTGCAGCAGCTCTGTCATCACATAGCAGAGCCTGGTGCCACAGCATATGTCCAGCCCTGTGCCTGGGGGAAAACCCCTCAGCTCCTTCCCATCCCCAGCAGACCTCTGGACCCCTTTGTCCCTTCCTGGAAGAGTTGTATCTACACAGGCTCCCTTTTGTCACAGCCAGGCAGACACACTTGCTAACAGCTATACCATCACACTCGGATCCTTGCCTGAACCTCCTGGGGCTCCCAAGGGGGTCTTGCAAACTAACCCCAGCTCTTCTGGGGCTCAGTGGCATCTCACCCATGGTCCAGCAGCATCACTGGTGTGGGCAGAGCCCTGGTTAATCCTCCACCCTTGGGAGCGTCTTGTCCAGGCTTGGAAGAGCCTTATTGCCCCTGGAGTGGTAATGGTGGAGCTGCAGGCAGGGTGTGAGAGTGGCTGGAGATGAAGCGCTGGGCAACAAATCAAAGCTGGCAACTCAAGTGCTCCCAACCCACGGAGGTTTGGGCAGTGGGAAAGCAGCAGGAGGCGGAAAATCCTTTCTCCAAATCCTGTGTTTGTAAGCACAGAGGTTCCTCCAGGAGGAATGGCCAGGGCCACCCTGGCACATTGGGCTTGGGGCACCCTGCTGCCCCCATGATGCACCCTAAGGATGGGCGAGAGGCAGACCCCCCCTGGGTAGTGGCACTTCTGCAGGAGCTGCAGGCAGCGAAATAAAGACGCATTGCACTCTGCCAGGCGTCAGCGTGATCTCCGCATCTGTTTTCATTCCGTCTTCTGCTGTCCAAGGGAAAAGGAGGGTGGGTGAGTTTGTCTGTGGTGTTCACTGCTCCTCCGCCTCCAAAAGAGTCCCAGTCAGGAGCCCAGTGAAGGAGATGCACCCCGCAGCACTCACGATGCTTCCCACCCCGCAGCCTTCATCCCACCATCCCAACAGTCAGCTCTGGTTTCTTCCTCCCCAGGAAAATCAATGTGGATTTTCTTTTTTTCTTGATTAATTTCCTTAAGGATGACCCATCTCATCCTTCTCCCCAGTTCCCTTCCTTTGGTGGGCCTGGATCGATCTCCTGGAGAAGTCCTTGCAATTCCAAGCTGCTCCCCATCCCTCTGGCATCCATCTCTCCATCTTCCCCCCTCCCCACCACCTCAGCTTTGGGGGTCCATCCAACACTGAACACCCTTCCTCCAGCCTCACAGTCAGCCTTGGGCCTGGGCTCAGGGCTCTGCACCACAGCACAGGGCACAGCTTCACACCACACTGTTTGTGGCCACAGATCTGGAGGGGACACCCCAAAACCCACCTGGCTTTGGCATTGGCTGCTGCTGGGGTGGTGGGATGGCAGGGTACCTGCTCCGTGGTCCCCTTCCCCATGGATTTCTGGTATCCAACATCCTAAGGATGGTGAGGACAGCCTTGTGGATGGGGATCCTACAGCAGAGCAGAGGAAGAGCAGATTCAGGTGCCCCCCAGGGCCAGGTCTGTCTCTTCGTTTATCTCCCAGGGGAAAGGAAGGAAATTGTTGGCAGGTCCCACAGGACTGGAAATTACGTTCCTGAGCTTCATTTGCAGGAAGGTTGCACATTAAATTTCCTCACAGGAAGGAAGGAGAGGCTGGTCTGGGGAGAAGGCTGGGTCTTCGCCTGGGAGGTCAGGAAGCAGTGGGGAGCTCTGGGTTTCTCATCTTCCTGCAGTGGGAGAGCCAGCTCCCCTCACCAAAGTACCCCTGCCCCCATCCCTGCCCCATTCCCAGATCCTGGATGTTGCCCTGCCTTTGCTATCCCAGTTTTGCAACTGTCCCCTTGGCAGTGTTATGTGGGGGTCAAGCATAGGCTGAGACAGGAACTGCATGGGGTCACCTCAGCCTCAAGACCTTGCACCCTGTTTTCACCAGAGCAGGGGATATTGCCACTGGCTGCAGCTGTCCTGCCCACGGGAACGTTTGGCTGGCACCAAACTCCCATCTCAGGGCTGTGGAGTAAGAGGGGAAACCTTGGTCTGGTGGGGACTGTGGAGCAGACCCTTCTCCCCTCTTGCGTACAAGAGCCTGGACCTCTGCAATGGCCCCTGTGATGCCCCTTACGATGCCTCATTCAGACAGAGGCTCCCTGCAATACCCCATGCAGTGCCCTGTGTGATGCTTCATGCAGTACCCCTGCAATACCCCATGCAATGTGCCCTACAAAGCCCCATTCTGTGCTCCAGCTCCACTGCTCCACAGTGCTTCTGCTGTTCTCCTTCCCTCTCCCATCCCATCCTCACACACAAACCCCTTTCCCCCTGGCCAAGTGCTGCCTTGGAAAAGGCTGAGAAAACCCTGCAAATCCAGCTTTTCCCAACCCCGGGGAAGCTTTGCCAATGCTGCTGCCCCATCAGCCTTCCTCCCCCTGGTCCCCCAGGCTTCCCCTCCTTCCCTGCCTGGGCATGGCCCTCCCTCCTCCCCCAGCCCCTGTCGTCACTGCCACCGCTTCGAGTAAGAGCTGAGACATCCTCCGCCGGAGCCCAGTCCTCACCGAGAGCTCCGCGGCACAGCATCCCGAGTCCAGCACAGCAGCGGGAATGGGAGCCCCGTCCTTGCCCTCCCTGCAGCAGGTAAGGGGGTTCGCTGGGTCCAGGCTGGGTGGGAAGCAGAGAAGCTGTTTTTTTTCCTGTGAATATCCCTGATTAAAGCTGTTTGCAAAGTGCTCAGGATAGTCAGGGAGCAATGGGGAAGCAGCAGCAGGGAAAGTTTCCCAGCTCTGCATGAAGTTCCCATCTAAAAAACCCAAATCCCCCGCTGTCCGTATTTAAAATCCAATAAATAAGTTAGTTATTCTCTCTGTCTCCTGGCTCTGTTTTGGGATGCCCAGAACTTCACACGGTCACCGTCATCCTTCTGGCAAGCCTTTGGCATTCTACTCATCCCCATCCCCACTGTGACCCACGGGTGCACATCCTGCGTGGGCTCCTCTTCCCTCATATCCCCCACAACCCCATTTGCCACATAGAAGAGGTGTCAGGCACAGCTTTGCATCACCCAAGGCACCTTCTTTCCATCACCAATATCTATCAGAGCTTTGGGGAGCCCATGAAATCCCCACTTGCGTGACCCTAAAACCAAGCCTGAAGTAGAAAAAGCTCCCCCAGCACCCCCTGTACTCTCCAGTACAGTAAATACCTCATCCAGAAGAGGACATCCATAATTTTCTCTCCAATTCAGTGCTGTGGCTGGTGTTTCTCCTCTCATTTCCCAGCCCCTCCACCATCCTTGCGTTAATCAGTCGATAACTGCGCAGAAGATGATGATGAGTTCAGGAGAGCTTCATGGTTTTACCAAGCCAGAGGGGGAATTTAAGCCAAATGAGCTTGTTGTTCAGCAACATCAGTGCCGGGCTGGGAACCTCCTTCTCTTCAGGGGTGGAAGCAGTTGCCTCCTGGAGAGGGGCGGCTGCTCCTGGGGGAGTCACCTTGTAAGATGGAGCAGATTTCAGGGCCACTGCAGAGCAAGTGATTCCTCTCCTTGAGAGATTTGCTGTGCTGAGGAGGGTAACCAAGCAGATCCCTGGGTGAATGAATGGATGTGGAGATGGATGGATGGATGGATGGATGGATGGATGGATGGATGGATGGATGGACAGATGGCTGTTGGATGGATGAATGGGTGGGTGGACATATGGACACTAAGGTAGATGGATGCATGGGTGGGTCAGTGGGTGGATGGATGGATGGATGCAGGAATGGATGAATGCATGCACAGATAAATGGATGAACAGATGCATGGATGGATGGATAGATGGTTGTTGGATGGATGGATGGATGATGAGAGAATGATCCCCTTTCTCAGAGGGGAGTGCTACTGGAGAAACCAGCCCCAGGAGCCCATCTGGGGCAGCACTGCCTCTTGGAGCAGCTTCTCTCACCCTTGATCCCAGGACATTGAGTCAGGTAGGGCAGAAGGATGGTTGAAACCAGTGTTTTCTCATCACCTCAGTGAAAGTCAAAGCTCTGGGCTCCATCCTTGCTATTAAAACATTTAGGGGCACACCTGGGCTCCCCATTGCTTTAACTCATGGGGTCCAGCTGCCCAGCTGTATACGATGTAGCCCAGCTTGGTGCCCTGTCTGTATGAGGAGCCCTCATGAAGTGGGGAGCAGATGCTCTGGGGACACTTTCCCTTGTCTCTGCCACGGTCACAGCCCGGATCAACTCCAAGCCCTGCTGGCAGCTGGCAATGGCTTGGAGGTGACTGCAGGACTGTCACCTCCCAGACCTGCACCACGGTGGCATCGCGGTGACAGTGCTGCTCTCTGCCGTCCTTCCAGGAATGAAACGTGGGGCAGATGACTGCAGAGCATCCCGAGCTGTGCACCCGCCCGGGTCTGTATCCAGCCCCATCCATGGCTCCTCCAGCACTTGCTGATGGTGGGAACACACAGGGCACACTGCCAGAGGTCCCCTGTGGTGGCTTTCACTGCTGAGCCTCTACGCCCACCAGAAGCTCAGCTCATTGCTCCCCCTGGTCCCTCCCGGAGGCTTTGCTGGGCCATGGGGGACACCATCAGAGGCAGCATGAGGAGACTGCCCCATCGCATCACCCCCCTCATCGCATGGTGCCTCGTCACCTTCCAGGCAGGTAAGGCTGCTCTGGGGGACCTGAATTGCCTTTCCTTGGGCCTTGGCTCCCCATCGGTGTCACCTGTGGGGGCTGGGGTGGGAGTGGGGGGGTGGTGCATGCACATGGAAAACCAGTTCATTCCCAGTTTACCCCGTGCAGTCTCACCATCCCCAGTACCTACACTGGTGTGGTGTCCTCTACCACTGTCTAGGACAGGGTTTGTGTCTTTGCAGAGCAGCTTGACACCATCAGATACTTGGGTGGGGGTCGTCTGCTCTCAGACCCCAGATCAATCCTGTGTGAGCTAGAAATGTGGGCAGGATGGAAAAAAGATGGATTTTGCTTCCTCCTGCCATTAATGCAGGACCTTCCATAAGGCGGGCATCTTGCTTGTCCCTTCACTTGGGAACAGTCCTCCCCAACACCTCTAAGGCCCTCAGTTCCTGGCTAGAGTACAACCAGGGTCCTTGCTGGTCTTGTCTGCCCAGGAGGAAGCACCTGCACAGGGTACAAGCATGCTATGGGGCCATAAACTCATCCTTCTGGGCAAAGCCACCCACACAACGTCTCTTTGGTTGCACTCTGCTGTGCAGAGCCTTCCCTCCCTTTACCCCTCCCTCCCTCGGCCTCCCTCGACTTGCTGGTGGAAATTTATGGGGCTCTGCAGTGAGCAAGGACAGCCGAGCGATGCAGCGCGAGCTGACGGCACCAAACACCAACGCCAATGATTCCTAAGCACTGTGTTCCCTCCCAGCCCTGCCTCCAGCCCAGCCTGAGGGATGGTCTCTGCACAGCTGGCAGCAGCCCCAAGGGCTGGCTCAGCCTCCACCTTGCAAAGCCAAACCATTTAGCACCATTTAGTAGGAGCAGCTGGAAGGGACTGGGAGAGGGATCTCAGCCACTCCAGTGGGATCTCTTGTCCAGCATGGCAAGGCTGATCTTGTACCACTCTCCAGCATGAGCACAGGGCAGCTTCAAGGGGGCTAATCCCCCTCTCCCCATGCCAGGGTGAGCTTTAGCATCCCTCATGCTGCAGCAGAGAGGGGACTTGCACAGAGTGAGCATCCCATGTCAGTGGAGTGCATGGGGGTGGAAGGGGCGCTCAGCGAGGTCCCCTCCATCCCCATCCCCATCCCATCTCCCTGCAGCTGCCTGCCTGCAGGAGCAGCCCCGCAGCCATGCCGAGGAGCGTCTCTTCAAGCACCTCTTCACCGGCTACAACCGCTGGTCGCGGCCGGTGCCCAACACCTCTGATGTGGTCATTGTCAAGTTCGGGCTCTCCATTGCGCAGCTCATCGACGTGGTGCGTAGCCCACCAGCGGGATCCCAGTCCCATGGGGTGTCTGACTTCCCACTCTCTACCCAAACCCTTACCCTGAAGGCAGAAGGGCATCAAGGAAAACTGCAGGTCTTCATCCCTGGCATGTTCTTGCCCATCATCTACCTGCCATGGGGCACCTCTGGGCTTGTCTGCCCGCCCATCCACCCATCCATCTATCCATCCATCCATCCCTCCCTCACTCATTCGTCTGATGCACACTCATCTATGCACCCACCCACTTATCTACCTGTCCATCTAGTCACCCATCAACCTGTCCATCTATCCACCTATAAATCTATCTATCCATCTATCCACCTCTCCGTGCACATTTGTTCCCCATCAGAGCCGCTCAGAGCTGTACGCTGTAAAACGTGATTTCTTGCTGCCATCTAGTGAGCAGATACTCGGGGAAGCACAGCGTCTCCTTGGGTTTGCGCCGGTACCAGCTGCTCCCAGATGAACCCGAGAGGCAGAGGGCACAAAGGGAAAGCAGTAATCTGGGGGGTGAAGCACGGATAAGACAAACCCTTGGGCTGCCTCTGCCTGTCTCCTCTCATCCCTCTTTCCCACCGCAGGATGAAAAGAACCAAATGATGACCACAAACGTCTGGCTGAAGCAGGTAGGAGCCTGTTCCCTCTCCGGGGCAAGGGTAGGAGCATGTCAAGGGGGGCACAGAATTTGGGGCTGCTTGGTCCTACCAGACCCAGGGCCACCTGACACCCTCCCCTCCTTGTTTCCCTGCAGGAGTGGAGTGACTACAAACTGCGCTGGGACCCGGCAGAATTTGACAATGTCACCTCCATCCGGGTGCCCTCTGAGATGATTTGGATCCCTGACATTGTGCTCTACAACAAGTGAGTGATGAGACATCCCTAGTACCCTTCCCTTCCCTGCAGCTCACTGTACCCCTTCCCTTCCCTCCCCACATCATCCTTCCCCTCCCCTCCCCTTTCCTTCCCTCATTAATAAATAAGTGGAAAGAGGTGGAAAGAGATGGAAAGAAAATACAGAAACAAGTGATGCCAAGGCCGTTGTTCCCCATCTTCCACAGTGCCCAGCAAAAGCTGCCCCAGCTCCCCACAAGCCCTGCAGCACCATCCCAGCTGGAGAGCCCAGCATCGTGCTGGATGCTAGGAAGGAAACCAACTCCAGCCCTGTCAGAACCAGTACACCCAGCAAGCCTTCTCTCCCTGTGCTTGCACACTGCAGCAAGAGGTTATGCGTTGCTCAGTCCTAACAGCTCCCCGAGTCCTGCCTAAAAGCCCTGCAGCCCTGCCTAGAACCCCCCAGCAAGCCCACTACACCCCTTTTCTCACACCACACCACACCCAGCAATCTCATGGAGGGGATGGGGGGCTATGGCAATGGACCATCTCCCCCTGGGCAGTTCCTCAGCAGCATGCTTTTGGTCCGGTGCTTGTAGCGGGCCCCATCCTCCTGCAGCTGGCTGAGCCAGGCAAAGTCATTGCCCTGGGGGTTGGCTTTCCCCTCGCACTCCCTCCGCATCTCCAACGGGAAGCCAATTTGGTACGGGCTTAGCACCTCTTCCTGCGCCCGTACGGATCTGATCCCTGCCAGGATCAGGGGGAGCATCTTCACCCACTCCTTGCCGGCCCCCCAGGCCAGCCGCTGCAGGGCTGCTGTGGCCGGTCCCTTCTGGCCGGCCTGCTGTATGTCCCATTGGAGCTCCAGTGCCGTCACCCACTCCACGGCATCCCAGAGGAATTCCGGCGCACGCGGCAAACGGATGATGAGAGGGGTCCCATACCGGGCAAAAACCTCCCTGAAGAGCACCTCGGCGGCCTCCTCCGCTGTCCTCTCTCGCATCGGGAAGGCTTCCACCCACCCCGAAAACTCATCCTCCACCACCAAGAGGGAGCAGTGTCCGCCCTCGGTCTTGGTAAGGCCACTGATGCAGCCCAGCAGCAGCCGCGACCACGGCCCTTCTGTCCGCTGGGCCAGCACCCTGCCTGCTCCATCCGCGCACCGCAGGCAGTTCTGCACCCAGTGGGATACCTGCTCGTGGTCCTCTTCCCAGGACGCAACCTGCCGCACCCGTGCCAGCGTCTCCTCCACCCCATCATGCAGGCAGCCGTGACACTGTGCGATTATTTCTTGCTTCTCATGCTTTGAAGGCTCCCAAACTTGCCAGTTGCCCCCAGCCCTGCCAGACATCGCCCAAGCCCTCCCGGCCGCTTTCCGGTTCCACTCCTTCTCCTCCGGCTCCTCGCTCCAGTCGTCTCCCACGTAACTGACGTGCAGCATCCCCGGGTTGCTGTGGACCCACTGTAGGATGCTTGCCCACAAACCCTTGCCGGAGCTTCCCCACTCCTGCTCACCCCTCTGGTTTCCCAACCTCTCCACCAAGGACCAGCAGCTCATGTACACATAGAGGGGTGAGGAGTGTCCGTGATGCTGCAGGAGCTGCTTCAGAGCCCCCAGCTCCGCACCTGGCACCGAGCCACCCTTGCACCCGAGCAGCCACCGCTCTTCGAGGTTGACTGCAGCAAACCCGATGGAGCAACGCCTCTTGCTGGCTGTGAACCACACGTTGGCCTTGGGGATGAGGGAGGACAGGTTCTGAACGGAGGGAGCAGTGGGCACCAGGACATCAGTGGGGTGGTTCTTTGCCATCACCCCACTGTTCACCAGCAGCAGAGTCCACTGCGTTGGGTGTGGGTTTGCTCCACGGGACCGCAACACTTCGCCCCGCAGCAGATACTTCCACGGGGAATGGGGCATCTGGATAAGGATGGGGGCCGGCCCCGTGAGGGTCTCGAAGGCCTGCACTGCCCAGACCGCTGCCAGGCACCCCTTCTCCTGCTGCAGGCAGGAGACCTCGTGGTCCTTCAGGATGCGGGAGCTGTGTCCCACTGGGACCAGCTGGCGGCATTCATCCTCCTGCAGCAGGGTGGCTCCCACCGCCTCCTTCCCGGTTGTTAACCTGATAAGGAAGGGCTGGGACTTATCAGGGAATCGCAGGGGGGGGGCTGCCAGGACAGCACATTTCAGGCGGTTCAGTGCCTCCTCCTGCTCCGGTCCCCATTCCCACTTGACCTGCTTCTTGGTGAGGCGGTGGAGTGGCCAGGCCATCTCCCAGAAGCCAGGGATGTGATCCCGGAAGAAGCCAAACTGCCCAAGGAGCGAGCGGAGAGTTTTGGCATCCTGCGGGGAGGGCGCTTTGATGATGCCCTCCAGCTTGCTGGCATGGATCTCTCGCCCCTTGTCCCCGATGGCCATCCCAAAGTAGACCACCTTGGGCTGGACGAGCTGCGCCTTCTCAAACTTGGCTTTAAAGCCAGTTTTTTGGATCAGCTCCAGGACAGCCCTCGTTCGGTCTCTGGTTTCCTCGTAACTTCTCCCAGCAATGAGGATGTCATCGATGTGGGAAATAACCCAAGGTTTATCTCCTTGGCCGAGCTGGGACAGCATCTGGGTCACCCGCTGGTTCACGATGGCGATGGTGCTGTGGAAGCCCTGGGGCAGCCGGGTGAAGAGGTACTGATGGCCCCTGAAGGTGAAGGCGAACCTGGCTCTGGAACCTTCTGCCAAGGGGATGGCGAAGGAAGAGTTCGACAGATCCACCACTGAGAAGTACCTGCTCTCGGGGCTGAGGGTTGAAACGAGCTTGGCCGTGTCCTGGGCTACCGGAGCCACCACTTCGGGGGTGGCCTTGTTGACAGCTTTGCAATTCAGAATCAGCCGCCTCTTCCCATTGGTTCTTTGGGGGGGCTTCAAAGGGCTGTTGAAGGGAGAGCTGCCTTCCACCACCACGCCCTCATCCAGCAGCTCCCGCAGGATGCTCGCCACCGCCTCTTCCTCCTCTGCAGACAATGGGGGCTGCTTTCGGAAGGGCACCGGTCCTCCGCTCACCTCCACCTCCACCGACACCCGCCCACAGTCCATCTCATACCGTGACCACACGTCTGGGAATTCCTCTCTCCACTGCTCTTCGCTCTTGGCCCCTTCCACCACGAGACAGTGGATCTGCACTGAAGGACTAGGAGTTGCTGCTGGACCTCCCTGCCCCGGGAGTTCATCGTCAGAGTCCTCCCAGTCCTGCTCATCCCCAAACGGCTCCGCCTGGCTGTCTCCATCCATGGTCCCAGCCACAGAGACAGGGACATCGTGGTACACGGCGAGGTCCTGTGGGTGCTGCTGCGCTGTGGAGACGTCCTCGTTGGTGTCCGCCAAAGCACGCACCTCTGCAGAGCTGCCCACACTGGCTCTCGTCCACCCCGGCCCCTGCCCCTGCCCGTCGCTCTTGCTCCCCATCTCCATAGGGTACATCTTGGTTTCGGTCTGCAGGATCACCTCAATCAGCCTGACTGCCAGGTCTCTTGTGGACCTCCCTTCCCACCTCGCCATGTCTTCCCCGTGGTGATGCAGCTTCTCCCAGACTTTCCCCCTCCGGTCATCCCCAGAACCTCCCTCTGCTGACAGAGGGTTAAAGTCCTGCCCGTCACCTTGAGAGATGGGGGCAGCACCCTTGCCCTCCACCTTGAAGCCCAGGCTCTGGGACGAGCCAGCGGTCCTTCCTTCCACATCCCCGCTGGTGCCTGCCTGGGCCAGATGCTGAGTCTGACCCATCTCACCCCCATGGCCACCACCTTCCCTTGGCACATCCCCATCTCTTCCTTTCCATCCACCAACTGGCTCATCCTCACTGCCAACCCCAAGTAATGGGACCGCACTGTGAACTTCCCCAGCCTGGGGGCCTTTCTGGATGGTCCCCAGCTCCTCTGGCAGCCCCGGTGCTCTCCCCTCCAGCTTGGTGCACCTCTGGGCAGCCTGTGCCTGCACCCCGCAGGCTCTCTGGCTCTCCTCGGCTCCTCGCTTCCTGCTCCCATCCTTCACCCATGTCTTGTACCACAGGAACCGCAGGGCCTTGCTCAGCTGCAAGCCCTTACGGGGGCGCGGGAGAAGGCAGAACCCAGCAATGTCCTCCTCCGGGTCCCCCACCGCTGGCTGCCAGGGGACAGCATCTTCCACCCAGGGCTGGGGACTGCTCTCCTGGATGAGCAACCCCAAATCTGCTGCTTGCGAGGCCGGTGGCGAGGGGAGACTCCCCTTCCGCTTGTTCTTCCTGCTTCGGAAAGAGGCCATCACCCCCAAAACCAGGCAGGATACTGGGGTCACCTCGCCTCCGCCTCCCACCGTCGCGGCACGGGGCGTTGTGGTAGCACCGAGGGGATGCTGGACTGTGGTTTGGGAGGAAGAGGAAGCCGGGGGAGGAAGACAGAGGCCAGCCAGGCGTCTCGCTGGGGAGGACGGCAGCAAACAACAACCACGGTGGCCCCTCCTCCGGAGATGTCCCTTCTCCCGTGTGCAGTGGGGCTGTGAGGAGCAGAGCAGGGAGTGAGGCCCGGGGAAGGGGGAGCCTGCACCCACCTTCCCACAGCCCCCCCACCCAGCCGGGGGTCCCGAGGGCAGGCTCAGGGGAGCTGACACCCTGTGGGCCCCCTGTGCTCCCAGCAGAACACTCGCTCGCGTGTCCCACCACAGTGCTGGGTGAGCTGGCACCCCATGCACACGTGTGTCTCACCCATGGCCCCCAGAGAGCCTGCACACCCATGCGTGTCCCACACTCGGCCCTGGGGGAGTACGTACCAACACGTCCCCGCCGCAGCACCCCCATGCACACACGTCCCATAGCGGCTCCAGAGCTCGCACCCCCACGCTCGCACACGTCCCGCACACAGTTCTGGGGGAGCCCGTACCATGCACACGCGCGTCCCACTCATGGTCCCAGGAGAACGCGCACCCCCGTGCACACGCGTGGCCCTCACTCGTCCCAGGGAGCACACGCACCGACAGGACCCCTCTCCAGCCCCGCACCCGCACGCACCCTCCGCACACGCGTCCCGCTCCCGCTCCCGCTCCCGCTCCCGCTCCCGCTCCCGGTCCGGTCCCGCTCCCGCTGCCCTCTCCAGACCGCGCCGCGCCGCGCTCCGCTCCCGCTGGGCCAGAAGCTGCCCCCTCCTCCTCCTCCTCCTCCTCCTCCTCCTCCTCCTCCTCCTCACAAGGGTGGGATTCGGGGCGGTCCGCCCCGCCCCGCCCCTTTGCTGGGCGCCCGCCGTGGTTCCGGGACCTCGGTGTCCCCCGTGGCAATGGGGGATGTTGCAGCCATGGGGGGATGCGGGGGGGGGTCTGGGCTGTGGGAGGGGTGGGAGTGGGGTGGGCAGGGGTGCAGCAGAGGTGCAGTGGGGTGAGGTGGGCTGGGCTGTGGCAGGAGGGCACGGGAAGCGGGG
>JAOEHY010004891.1:17837-45950 GCA_025447955.1 Psilopsiagon aurifrons
TATGAGGAAGAAATTCTTTACTGTGAGGGTGGTGAGGCACTGGAATGGGTTGCCCAGGGAAGTTGTGAATGCTCTATTGCCGACGGTGTTCAAGGCCAGACTGGACATAGCCTTGGGTGGCATGGTTTAGTGGGAGATGTCCCTGCCAATGGCAGGGGTGTTGGAACTAGATAATCTTAAGGTCCTTTCCAACCCTAACTATTCTATGATTCTACATTCAGAACTAAGTAATAGAAAATGTAAGGCATATGAAAGCATTCTGAATTAAATGAAAAATTAAAAAAAAAACTAGAAAAAGAAAATGGAAAATACGTTAACTGATGGGAGCCAGGTTTTATTGCTTACAAAAACAGGAAAAATAAAAGAAAAAACAAAACAAAACCCCCAATCATCAGTTACCTGTGCTATACAGTCAACTGCACACAGCTCAGTGTACATCAATGATCAGTGCACCTTTGGAGAACCTCTGTCTTTGTCTTACAAACACCAAGTGGAAAAAGATTGAGTGATTTTACTTTGTCAGCCAGGAGGATCAAGTTTATCTTGCAGAAAAGTTAAATTATTCACTTGGCTATTTAATAGCTTAGGAGAATTAAAAACAAAACCTGCTGAATTTCTGAGGAATATCGTTACTGCCCACACGGGTTGAAACTGATAGACAGAAATCACAGATACTCTGAAATGAGAGTCATCTTTGCATTTAGTAATTCTTACTCTATCCACAGTGGAATCAAGAGCATTTGAAAAACTGTCTGCAATACAGGATGGTGCACAAATTCACGCGCCTTAACTCGATTTGGCAATTATGTTCAACCATATCTTGTTGCTGTGGTAGGACAAGTGACTGTGGTCCCAAGCCTGCAGCTCTTCTGCTGATCTGATGTGCACAGCTGGGCCTTCTGCTGGTGGCAGTGTTGAGGACAGCACTGTCCTACAGTACTAAGTCTATTGCTCATCTATTCCACTTACCATAACACCTATTAAGCCTGAGTAAGTGAACTTAGATGGAGTATGGATGCATTCTCAGTATATAACTGGGAACTATGACATTTTACCTTGCTACAGAGCATGGAAAAAAACAATGTCTGCAACAAAACACTCCAGATGAAAAAATCCATCTGTATAGAGCTACATTTTTTAGGACTTTGACAACCCTTCAGTATCCTTGTTTATTCTTTGGCATTTGAGTGTTAATTTAGAAGAAACCATCATCATTCCATTAAAAGTAAGTGATGACTTCTCACTCTGACAGAGATCTCTTAATGCACTTCTATTTATAATCTTTAAAGACATTGATACAACTCACCCATTCATGCAAATTATTAGCTGGAGAAAATGATCACAGCTTCAGTATTTTCAATAGAATAGTGATGATTAATACAAGTTGAAAATCAAAACAGCTGTTTTTACTGCTGCATAGTAAGGCAACTGAGGGCTACATCTGGAAAATATGAGGACATCATAATACTTACCTTTATGAACTCACACAGGTTTCACAGGCTTTATAAAGGGTGGTGGATATTCTTAGCTTCTCCTCATAAGACTTAAATTTCAGACTACCTGCTCTTTAGAAAAAGGAGGAAGTAAGGAGAAGAGCAAGAGAGCAAAGACAGCATGGGTCTTTTTCACTGTCACCAAGTCAGATGGGGATGAAGTTCTTGTTCCAGTTCCTGACTCAATAGATATGTTTATCATCTCTGTTTTCATTTACTTTTTACTCTTCATTCTCCAAATGTCAACTTTCATCATTGAGCTTAAATTGTTTTTCCTCTATAGCATTACCCCTCAAAAATCACTACTTTTCATTACTCACACCTTTAGTGGTCAAGTTTTGTGTAAAGCCCTTGAATGTACAAAAGTCATGAACGCAATTTAGGCTTTCCAAGTTAGTCAACAATGTTATGTATCTCTTTGGTGACTTTACACAGCTTATATTGCATTGCAAAATGACTGACTTCAACGTAACGTTTTACAATTTTGAAGAAAAGTCTGTGCAGGGGAAAGTACACTAGTATTTTTCTTCTGCCACAAGAACCTAGATTAGTATCCACCAAATCATTATAAATGCAATTTTGCACCTGTGTTTATGCTGTTAATTACAAAACTGTGTCTCTAAAAGCCTCTTCTTCTCTGTAGAATACTTAATCCCCGAAGTTCATTTGCTTCTAACATTTATGTTCTTCAGAAATTAAAAGTTCCTATTTTCTCCTCCCTTTGTCTCCATCTCCCATCTGTACTCTCTTACAGTGCAGAAAGGACTTCCCTTTCGAGTCTTTTGAGGGTCAAATCCACAAATATACAAAGATATACCTAGCAAAGCAGGACTGGTGGCGCGTGCCTGTAGTCCCAGCTACTCGGGAGGCTGAGCCTGCTGGATCGCTTGAGCCCGGGAGTTCTGGGCTGCAGTGCGCTATGCCCAGCAGGCGTCCGCACTAAGGCCGGCATCAATATGGTGAGCCCCGGGGAGCTGGGGCACACCAGGTTGGGCTTGGTCGGCCTCGGGGGGGCGTGGTGGCGCGCGCCTGTAGTCCCAGCTACTCGGGAGGCTGAGCCCGCCGGATCGCTTGAGCCCAGGAGTTCTGGGCTGCAGTGCGCTATGCCGAGCGGGCGTCCGCGCTAAGGCCGGCATCAATATGGTGAGCCCTGGGGAGCTGGGGCACACCAGGTTGACTAAGGAGGGGTGGAAACACAGCCCTACCATCTGCCATGGACTGATCCAGACTGCACTGGAACAGGGACAAGCTCCCGAACACCTGCAATACATTGATGACATTATTGTGTGGGGCGATACAGCGGAAGAAGTTTTTAAGAAGGAGAAAAAATGACTGCTACTGCTGAACCCATGACATTACTGAACACAAGTGGAGAGGAAGATGATGGGGGCTTTTTACCCATTGGGGAGAATTAAGAATGCTTCCACAAGACAGGTATCATAATGCCACTGCTGTGGGAATTTGTAGCAAGAAGGCATTGGTGATGTTGGGTTTCCATCTTGCTTGTGGATACTCCCTTTTAAAGATTAATTGGGTCAGAAACAAGGAGGCATGATCCCTTACTACCAAAGAGCAAGACTGAACATCCAGATCTCATACTGCGACCTTGGATCTACTTTCCAAATTCTGAATCGGAATCCTGTAGACTGCTTGCCACAGAAAACACTACATGATGACACCTCAAAGTGATCCCCAGAAACACCTCTGTTTCTGTCACAGACGGCCACAGACTCTGTCTACAGCTGGCTCCTTTGCAAAATTAAACACTACTTCCCAAGGAGGATCATGCAGACAGGCTTGAGCTATGGCCTAGGAGGTGACAGAAATCTGGGTAAGGGCAAGCATAACAGTTGCTTCAAATGATGATTTCTTACCTCAAAGAATACTACCTTAGGCCAGAAATCAAGGCAGCAGTATCCATTCACAGAACAATTGCTACATAAGATACCCCATCATATATTGCACCATTCCTGCAAAGAATATAGTAACTTTTAGCATAATTTTTAGATTTGTGAGATGCAAAAGGGCCTAACCTCAGAAATGTTCTTGACTGTTTAGGGATACAGATGATACAAGAAAATTTCACACAGAAAGTAAGCAAGTGTCCTGGGTTTGGCAGTAGCAGTCATTTTTCTCCTTCTTAGTAGCTGGTGCAGTTCTGTGGTTTTGACTTTAGCCTGAGAACAGTGCTGATAACACACCGATGTTTTAGCTGTTACTGGGTAATGTTTACACTGCTCAATGACTTTTCAATCTCATGCTCTGCCAGTGAGGAGTGGCACAGAAATCTGGGAGGAAGCAGAGGCAGGACACCTAACCCAAACTAGCCAAAGGGGTATTGCGTACCACAGGATGTCATGCCCAGTATATAAACTGGGGGGAGGTACCTGGGAGGCTGGATCGCTGCTCAGGTCAGGCTGGGTATCAGTCAGCAGGTGGTAAGCATTGTGCATCACTTGTGTTTACTGTTTTCTTTTCCTTTCCCCTTTTATTTTTTCTTCTCCTGCTATTTCCCTTATCATTATATTATTGGAGGTAGCAGTAGTAGTTTTGTGTTATACCCTAGTTACTGGACTGTTCTTTTCTTAACCTGTAGGAGGTACAATTTTTAGATTTTCTTCTCCATCCCTCTGACAGTGGGAAGGAGAAAGAAGGTGGGAGTGGAGGTAGAGAGCGGCTGAGTGGTTCTGAGTTAACAGCTGGGCTTAAACCACAACAAAAAGTGACTTTCAGTGGCATTTTGAAGCCTTGGTCCTCTGAGGTACTCTCACAAGAATAGGAATCTCTTCATCTTTTCTGAATAAGCAAGTAGCTTATCCACAAGACTGGACCATAATCACAGCACACCCTAACCTGCTACATGTTAAACTCATCGTCATTTGGGCTGCCATGCTAGCAGAAAAGAGATGCCCATCCTTCCCTCCTGCCTATATCTTGGGCCTCAGAAAAATCCAGGGTTCATGTTCCCTTTGCTGAACCAAGAAAAAACGATTTAAATTATTTTCACAGTATTTGGCATGGTTTTATTTCAGACAAGGATCTTCCTCAGATCTGACCAACATAACCTTCAAAAACATTTCTGTAGCATACCTAGTACGGAGATTAGGTAGACACTAAACATGCAGTCTGGGAACACTGAAGTAGCACATGAATCCTAGGAAGAGATTACGTGTAATGCTTTTGGGGGAGACTATCTTGTGGTTTTTTATCCAGGCTTAGTGTCTAGAAAAGAAACTCCCATTTTTAAACTTTGGTGAGATGAGTCTGTCTCTGATGTATGGAGCACCAGTTTTGCACATGAAGAATTACTAGGATCTTGTTAGATTTTCTCTAAGAACTTGTAAATTTAAGAATCCAGCCTAATGGTGTCCTAGAGACTATCTCTGACAACTGGAAACACTGGAAGAGTGGAACTAATCTCAGAAATTATTTAGGAAACCTTGAACAATCTCAACACAGCCCAAGAATCAAATGATTACCTAAATGGCATCTCTTTCTTTCAGAGCACAGATCCATGTTTAGCATTTGGTCAGAACTTGGTAAGAAAGTAAGTCCCTGGACTCTTTTACAATGAAACAAAACAATTTGCAAAAAATCTTTACAGTAACATTTTGGAAAATTAAGGGAAATGGCATATATGAATGCCAGCAATAGAGATCAGTATACAAACTAATAAATTTCAGTGTGTTGCTGTGGGAAACCTAATAAAATCTGTTGCTCTTTCTGCACTTTTACTGCTCTTTCTTCAATAATATTTAGAAGGACTAAATTATAGGCTAGTCCTATTTATTACCAGAATTTGGATGAAAATACCAGTGCAGCAACAGCAAATCAGTGTAACTATGAGAAACAAGTTCTGCATTATTTTTGGTAGAAAGATCAATGTTAAGACAGTATTGAGGGATACAACACACAAAACATTTAGAAACATTAATTAAGAGTTTAAGTTCTACCTTGCCTTCCCAGGAAACTTAACAGGCACAAGTGTTTATACTTTGGTGAGACAAGATCACCACGTCTAAAAATGCTTCTTCAATCTCTGCTTCAAACCAAATTAGCAGAATTAACTTCATTTTCAACAAATTACAACATTTTAAAGCTTGATTTTGCCACTTCCGTTTTTTTAGCCATGACTCAACACGCCAAGACATAGTCCTCAAAACATTTCATTTTCCTAGTTTGAGTTTCCAGCTAATCCCTCAACATGTAAAAATAGTCTTTTTCTAAAATGGCAAGGTAACGTGTTGATACCAAAGCTTTGTACTTAACCTCAATCTTTTTGTTTAATATGTAATATTTCCACGAAGATCCCAAAATGTTTCTGAAAATTTCTGGTATGCTTTCTTCTTTGGCAGAAAATATTGGCAGAAGGTCTTGTTGAGAGATTCCTAATCACACTGTAGATTAAAAGCGGATTTTCTGTTGGTTTATGTTCAGTTGTTTTTCTCCTCAACTGACCTGGATTCAGCAGCAGCAGTCATTTTTCTCCTTCTTAGTAGCTGGTGCAGTGCTGTGGTTTTGGCTTTCAGCCTGAGAACAATGCTGATAACACCAGTGTTTTAGTTGTTGCTTAGAATGTTTAGTCTGACCAAGGAATTTCTGGACAGTCATGAGTGGCAGGATGTGTGGGATAGTATGGGCAAGTATCTAGGCCAGCGGGCCCCTCCAGTGTTTTGGAACTTCACCACTGAACAAGTGCAAAATCCGGAAAAACTAGTAAAACACTTAAATGAGGTGTGTTGTCATCCTGGTCATACCAGAGAGGGACAAATCATGGCAACATGCTGGGGCTTGGCTTATGCTTACAGAGCCCTGTTCAACACTATCCAGCACTTTCAAAGGGAAAAAGATGTCTGTTTCTGATGGCAAAGCAGCAGACAATGCAGCTACTCCAATTCCAAATATAGCAACTACACCAACCCCAGCGACAAATACAGCAGTTACTCAAACCCTGACAGCAACACACAGCACAGCTGCCGGTGCTACTCAAATCCCAAGAACAGCAGCTACACTAAGCCCTTCACAGATACTGCAGCCACTCCAACCACAGATAATAACTGCAGCTAAACCAGAGGACCAATTTGTGCCAATATCAGTTGCCCCTGTACACAAGGGGAAAAGCAAACAGGAGGCATAAAAAGCAACCCATACAGTGACAAAAGATGAAGAACTAATGAACTTCCTACATGGGACAACATCTGATCAAGAGTTATTATTATGTAGATCAGAGGAAGAAGAAGAAGAAGAGGTGACTTCTCGACCCTGGACCTCAACTGAGCTATGGGAAACACGGAAAGATTTTACCCGTCAACCAGGGGAGCACATCATCACGTGGTTGCTCCCATGCTGTGACAATGAGGCCAATGGTCACAAACTAGAAGGTAGGGAAGCCAAGCAGCTGGGATCACTTGCTAGGGAAAGGGGAATTGACAAAGCAATTGCAAAAGAGAAATGGTCCCTCAGCATCTGCAGGCAGCTCTTGGCAGCTGTGAAAGAAAGGTTTCCATACAAGGACAATGCTATAAGTCGTTTGGCCAGGTGGACTACTCTAGACAAAGGCATTCAGTATCTGAGGGAATCAGCCATTGTAGAAATGATCTATCGTAGGCTGGATGCTGGGAATGCATCCATAGATCCAGATGAAGTCCAATGCACACAACCCATGTGGCGGAAATTTACACGGAATACACCATCAACATATGCCCACTCATTGGCAGCAATAACCTGGAATGACACAGTACCACCAGCAGTGGATGAAATGATTCATCAACTCCAAGAGTTCAAAGACAATCTCACCCTTTCCATCATTCCAGCTGTGGAAAAACTGTCCCAGGAGTTCAAACAATTGAGAGACTATCTATCTGATCTATCCAGCTCCCCACGTGTACCAACACACATCTCAACTATTAACAAAAGGCATCCTACTGCTCGAGAGAGAAGATATAGGAGGTACACACTATGGACCACTCTATGGTTTTACCTGCGGGATCACGGAGAAGACATGAGGGAGATGGAAAACTTACCTCCGCTTTGGAGGAACAGGTGCGTGAATTGAGAGGAGAACAAAGGTCAAGGATGATTATCCCTTGAAAGGTGAGGCTTCAGTCTCTGGTGAGCAGGTTCCCAGATGGAGTGGAAGAGCTGATTTTACTCCAGCTCCTGTGATAAAGAAGACTAATCCTTTCCTACAAGACGTAAGTGACCAATGTTGTGATCACTATTAGAAGAGCCCTGCCTCCAGCCAGGTGGTTGGAGCAAGGGGACAATTGGATTTACTGGACTGTGTGCATCAGATGGCCTGGCACAGTCCCACAGGAGTATATGACTCTAGTAGATATCAGTTCACAGTGCACCCTGATGCCATCAAGTTGTCAAGGGGTGAAACCCATTTCTATTTCTGGAGTGACAGGAGTTGACTGTACTGGAGGCAGTGTCAAAAGAATCCCCATTGTGACTGGTCCAGAGGCTTCATGCATCCTCGGCATAGACTACCTCAGGAGAGGGTACTTCAAAGACCCAAAAGGGTATCCATAGGCTTTTGGTATTACTGCTTCGGAGACAGAGGAAATTGAGCAGCTGTCCACCTTGCCTGGTCTCTCAGAGGATCCTTCTGTTGTGGGGTTGCTGAAGGTCAAAGAACAACAAGTGCCAATCGCGACCACAACAGCGTACCAGTGGCAATATTGCACCAATCACAACTCCCTGATTCCCATCCATAAGCTGATCCATAGACTGCAGAGCCAAGAAGTGATTAGGAGGACAGGTTCACCCTTTAAAAGCCCCACATGGCGAGTGCAAAAGTCTAATGGAGAGTGGAGACTAACAGTAGACTATCGTGGCCTGAATGAAGTCACTCCGCCATTAAGTGCAGCCATACTGGACATGCTAGAACTTCAGTATGACCTACTGTCAAAGGCAGCCAAGTGGTATGCCACGATCGATATTGCCAATGCATTTCTGCCAATTCCTTTGGCAGCAGAGTGCAGGCCACAGTTCACTTTTATAGGAGGGGTGTCCAGTACACTTGGAACCGACTGCCGCAGGGGTAGAAATACAGCCCTAGCATCTGCCATGGACTGATCCAGACTGCACTGGAATAGGAGCAAGCTCCAGAACACCTGCAGTACATTGACAACATTATCGTGTGAGGTGATAACAGCAGAAGTTTTTGAGAAAGGGAGGAAAATTAAAATCCTGCTGAAAGCCGGTTTTGCCGTAAAAGGGAGTAAGGTCGAGGGACCTGCACAGGAGATTCAATTTTGGGGAATAAAATGGCAAGATGGACAGCACCAGATCCCCACAGATGTGATCAACAAGATAACAGCAATGTCTCCAGCAACTAATAAGAAAGAAACTCAAGCTTTCTGGGGCACTGTGGGGCTCTGGAGGATGCACATCCCTAATTACAGTTTGATTGCAAGCCCTCTCTGTCATGTGACCCAGAAGAAGAATGATTTTAAAACAAGAATGTTTTTAAAACAAGCCTTTGAGCAAATTAAACAAGAGGTAGTTCATGAAGAAGCTCTTGGACCAGTCTGGACTGGGCCAGATGTAAAAATATACTCTACACTGCAGCTGGGAAGAATGGTCCTACCTGGAGCCTCTGACAGAAAGCTCCAGGGGAGACTTGAGGTTGACCCCTTGGCTTTTGGAGCTGGGGATACAGAGGATCTGAGGACAGCTACACCCCAACTGAAAAAGAGATACTGGCAGCCTATGAAGGGACTCAAGCTGCTTCGGAAGTGATTGGCACTGAAGCACAGCTCCTCCTGGTACCCTGGTTGCCCATGTTGGGCTGGATGTTCAAAGGCAGGGTCTCCTTGACACATCATGCAACTGATGCTACATGGACTAAGTGTGCTGCACTAATTACACAACAAGCTTGAACAGGAAATCCCAGTCATCCAAGAATTCTCAAAGTCATCATGGACTGGACAGAGGGTAAAGATTTTGGAATGTCACCAGAGGAGAAGGTGATGTGTGCTGAAGAGGTCCCACCATATAATGAACTGTCACAAAGTGAAAAGCAGTATGCCTTGTTTACTGATGGGTCCTGCCGTATTATGAGAAAGCATCAAAGATGGAAGGCAGCTGTACGGAGTCCTTGACAACAGGGTGCAGAAATTGCTGAAGGAGAGGGTGAATAGAGTTAGTTTGTTGAGGTGAAAGCCATCCTGCTGGCCTTGGACATTGCGGAATGAGAAAAGTGGCCAGCACTTTACACTGACTTCTGGATGGTGGCAAATGCCCTGTGGGGGTGGTTGCAGCAATGGAAGCAGAGCATTGCTGGCAATGCACAGGTAAACCCATCTGGGCTGCTGCACCATGGCAAGGTATCATTGTCTGGGTGTAGAACCTGGTGGTGAAGGTACACCATGTAGATGCTCATGTAGCCAGGAGTCAGGCCACTGAGGAACACCAGAACAACCAACAAGTGGATAAAGCTGCTAAAATTGAAGTGGCTCAGATGGACTTAGATTGACAACATAAGAGAGAAGTATTTTTGGCCAGTTGGGCCCATGACACTTCAGGCCATAAGGGCAGAGATGGACTTGAGATCGAGGGGTGGACTTAACAATGGACACTATTGCCCAGGTTATTCATAACTGTGAAACATGTGCTGCAGTTAAGCAAGCTAAATGGTTAAAGCCTCTTTGGTAAGGAGGATGATGGTTGAAGTACAAATAAGTGGAGGCCTGGGAGATTGATTATATCACACTCCCACCAACCCGCCAAGGTAAGTGCCATGTGCCTACCATGGTGGAAGCAATCACTGGGTGGCTGGAAACATATGCTGTGCCCCACGCAACTGCCCGGAACACTATCTTGGGCCTTAAGAAAAGATTTTGCGGTGACATGGCACCCCAGAGAGAACTGAATCAGACAGTGGAACTCATTTCCGGAACAACCTTATGGACATTTGGGCCAAAGAGCATGGCATTGTGTGGGTATATCAAATCTGCTACCACACATCAGCCTCTGGGAGAATCAAATGGTACAATGGGCTGTTAAAAACTACACTGAGAGCAATGGGACTTTCAAACAGTGAGACACACCTTTACCAAAAGCCACCTGGTTGGTCAACACCAGAGTTTCTGCCAAGAGGGCTGGCCCAGCCCAATCAGAACTTTTACATACTGTAGAAGGGATAAAGTTCCTGTGGTGCACACAAAGAATTTGCTGGAGAAGACAGCCTGGATTATTCTTGCTTCAGGTAAAGGTAAACCCATTCATGGGATTGCCTTTGCTCAGGGACCTGGACATACTTGGTGGGTAATGCAGGAAGATGGGGAAGTCTGATGTGTACCTCAAGGGGATTTGATTTTAGGGGAAAACAGCCAACGAATTCAATTGCATGCTGTTACCTGCTGTGTAGCACTTTTATAGCCCACCACCTAGATGTCTTCAGGTCACTAGCGACTGGCCCTGACTTCCCTCTGACCATCACCCCAACAAAGAATGAACTTTGATGAAACCAGACAAGCTAAACAGGGACGAGTTCCATGGTGTCATTAGCAGGAAACAACCCAACACTGCACACTGTCTCTCCTGCTATGAAAGACTGCTACAAGAGATGGAGCCATCATGGACCGGACAAACTCATCAGCTTTATAGGGATTGGTCCATGCACTAAGGAATGGTATCTCTCTCTTTGTGTGTGTATGTGCATATATATACATATGAGACAAGAGTGGGTATATTGAAAAATGTGGAATCCGAGCCTGATGTAAATGGTATGGAATAAGGGGTAGATACTGTCCTGGGTTCAGCAGTAGCAGTCATTTTTCTCCTTGGCAGCTGGTGCAGTGCTGCAGTTTTTACTTTCAGCCTGGAACAGCACTGTTAACACCAATGGTTTTAGCTGCTGCTCAGTAATGCTTACTCTGACCAAGACTCTTTTGAGTCCCATGCTCTGTCAGGGAGAAAGGGAAGCCCGCAGGAAGCAGAGACAGGACACCTGACCCAAACTAGCCAAAGGGGTACTACATACCAAAACACACTATGTGTAAACTGGGGGGAGTCACCCGGAAGGGCTAGATCGCTGCTCACATCAGGCTGGGTATCAGTCAGACGGTGGTAAGTGGTTGTATTCTCTTCTGTTGTTATTTCCCTTATTGTTATGATTATTGGTGGCAGCAGTAGTGGTTTTGTGTTATACCTTAGTTACTGGACTGTTCTTATCTCTACCCATGGGAGTTACATCCTCTTGATTCTCTTGCCCCCCCCCCCCAGAGCTGGGGGGAGGAAGAAGGGGGGAGGAGTGAGCAAGCAGCTGCATGGTTCTGAGTCACTGGCTGGGCTTAAACCATGACAGTAACATACCACAGAGAGGATAAAATAATTTTGGAAAATGAAGGAAACAAGCATCACTGCAAGCACTAGCTTCTCATCCAAATTCATACAAAAGAAAACAGAAAGAGCACAACTATTTGTTAAATATTTTTCTAAGATAACCAGCCCAAATTTATTACAGAAAACATTATGGAATTAAGCTGTTGCACAGCACAGCTCTTGAAGCTTTTCCCTTCACTACTGGAGCTGACCAGCTGAAGAAACCACTTACATATCCAGACTTTTAACTGAAACGTGCTGCTGATGGGAATTATACTATGCTATTGGCTGGTGTAAACTGGGCTGCCTAGCAACACCAGCAACAAGTTTCAGCAAAGTGATGAGACATAAAAAAGTAATTGCCTTTGTGGGCATGAGTTCATCGAAGTAAGATTTACTAGCAAATGCTCTTCAGAGAAGGAACAGATGATAAATAAAGTACAAATGTGACTTCCTTAAAAGTATGTGATTTTAAATGTGTACTTTTGAGCTGACTCAAATCAGCTCTCCCTGTGTTGCTGACAAGCTTATGTTTTATTTATCAAATACTCTTTAAAGGAAATGCTAATATAAAATATGACCCTGCAGGACAACTGGATCAGCCATGAAAATACCAATAAAACCTCAAGTTAAATCAACTAATGGGTGATTCATTTAATCTTGTCTCATTTTAACCAAAAATCTATTCTTCACTGCTGTCCATAACTCTAGATGTCAAAGCAACATCTGTGTGTTGGTAACACAATAGCACATTACTCCAAAGCAAATTTCCCCCACATTTGAGTTTATTTCATGTTGTACTTTCAAAATAGCAATACACACAAGGCACACCTGTAGTGTGGCAAAGCACAGCTCTGATGTCAAGACTCTGTGGAAAAGGGTACTAGAGAGTAAGGTTTGCAGAGTTACATGAACACACTGTATAACTCCATTCATCAGGAAAATGTAGACTTGCAAAATACAGGAAAAAATTATCAAAAAACCATCATGATAGCCCTAAATCCAGGGGACCAAAGATGACCTTTGCAAAATTATGTGCTAGATGAAAGCAAAACTATTCCGAACTCTGGAAGAGAAGGTGCTCAAACAAAGGAGTAAGAAATGTCTTAAAGTTTTGCGACTTCTGAGAATATTTTTGTTACGCTCACAGAACTAGATCCAATATGTGTTTCTAGTAGTATGACTTAATAAAAAGAAGACATTTTCAGAAGCAAATTAATTTTTTATGCACTTCTGCTTGACTGTTACATCTTCCTACTTGCTATTTTAAAGTAACAAAGCCACTGCTTCCCTACAACACTTGCACCATCTCCTCATTATCACAGCTGAATAATGGAACAACGTTAACCTCTAATGTTCAGCCCTCCTTCAGCAGAATGTCCAAGTCAGCATTTCTATAAGAATTCCCTTCAAAAGATTTAGAGAAGCAACCCACAAGTATCAATATTCACAGTGCAAACCCATATCTTTGTTCTGGCCTCTCTTGCTCACTCTGTCTCTTTTTGAATTTGCTATAAAAGCTAAATTAGGTCTCAGGGGCACTGCATCACTAAACAAAGATCTCATCTAGCCTACTGTGTTGGAAGTAAATGTACTTAGGAGGGAGATGTACTTAAAGGAGAGGCTAAAGTGTCTCCCTCCCCCAGTTCTCTCATCTTTAACACAGATTTCTTTACTGGCTCTTCAAATTCACTCACACTCACTCATACACTCCCTTCTCCTCTTTCTAGCTCTCTCTCTTTCACAGAAATGTAGCCAGCTGAATTTACTGAACTGGAATAAAAACCTTTTTTGGCATAACTTGCTAAGCTGTTCCAACATTTGTATGATTCCTTTTACAGCCTTTTCATGGATATTTACATTCAACATAAGTAAGAATACTTACTCTTTTGAGCATCAGGACAGCTATTTTAGAAGGATATATCCACAGTCCAATCTGCAGCCTTGATATGACTTAATAATAAGCCAGTTGTGCTCTCCATGTGTTTTCCTGTCTACTGCTGCTAATACAAAGTTCTCTCATTTCCTCAACTTCAGCTTCTCTACCATAGAATTTAAAGTTGCGGACACATTTACAATATGCCTCACTATGAGGGATCACAGCTTTCTCTAGGAAAGAAAAGAAAAGGAATAAAGAAACCAAAAAACAAACTCCAGAAAACCAAACCCCAGCCAAAACCTGAACAGTATATTTCCTGCTCAGTTTTGAAATCAAAGAAATTAAATATTAAAAAAGAAATAAAAAAATAAACATTTAAAAAGGTTAAAAATGCTGAAAAAAACCCACAAGATCAAGAATATTGTATACAGCTGACAAGTCTAGTATACATCCACATATTTATATGTAACATATAAATACACATCACTTGAAATATGGCACTATATGTTTAAATGGAGACTAATGATACTACTGCCATTAGACACAGAGAAAACTTTGTTCACATATATTTAAAAGAAGAAATCAAGACTCCTGTACAATAACTTTTGTGCTGACAGAAAAGTATGGAAAAATATTTCAGAACAACTAATTTAATCCTGGCCTCCCTGAAATGCTTAAGAAGAACTCTATTCTTCAGCTCGATTTTCTGTCTCTGGCTCTACTGATTAGAAATTTCCTAAGATTCCTTACAAGAACCCATAACGGAATATTCTCATGTTCGTATATTAGATTGCCAAGCTTATTGTAACACATGGGATTCTCTTCATTTTATATAAAATTATAATGCTTCTGACACTCCCTGCGGCACCCTTCTTACATGCCCCATCACTTTTTCAGAATTTTGATAAAATTTGTGAACTTTGTAAAAGCAGAGTCAAATTAGGTATCTAACCACAAGAAGCAACTTGAGGTATTTTACATATTTGTTACATAATACCATGCTTCATTAACATATCTTACTCCAGAGGCAAACATCTTATTCCAAGTAAAATGATTTCAAATTAATGATAGACACAGAAACTGTATACAGATTACAGATGAAGGTTCAACACCAGGTCGGTAGTGACTGAGCAAAATAAAAACGCTATGACACTTGGTGGCCCACATGAAGTGAGCTGGTGGTCTCAATCCAGGCCTCAATGGACTTTGTTCATTAAAAAGGGAAAACAAAACCTACCACATAGCCCTAATTGGCACCCCTGTTGGCACTCTCAGCAGCAAGGCCAAGGTTATAACGGCCACAGGAAAAGGGTCATTCAAGGTCACTGTTGAGACATAATAGGGAAATGGCATGGGAGAGAGACAGCCCCAGTGCCGTGGGCAGTTTGTCTCCCCAGACCTCTGTTAGGCCTGCCCCTACCAAGATCAGCCTGACAAGAACTTTTTCACATCAGTCACCTCACCTATGCAACTATTCGCATGTCAAAACACCCTTCATGAATAGGTCCTAAACCTCTGTAGAATACAGAAAAGCCATCAATCCAGCACCCTTTTCAAGTAAAGAACACATCACATGTGAAGGCGCTAGATAGTAAACCCCCTAGGAGATCTTTTATTTAATTGATTTCACAAAATTCCACTGCACAAAACATTTCTGCTTCTTTTCCTTACTGTATAAAGATACTGACTGTATCTGCAATAGAAGGGGAACTGCTACCTTTCACATAAGTAGAAACTGACCCACAGGAAAAGAAAGTAAATAAATGACATAACTTAATTACACTTTGGCTTTCTTGTACATGAATATCTGATAAATGTCACTACAGAAAGCATACATCAGTGTTCGTAACTATAGATTAGTCTGGTATGGACAGTTACAAACTCTTCTTCAGTCTTCCATTCTAATGAGTCTAATGGACAGTGTGAAAAGATCAAATTCTAGGTTCATCCTCACTACCTATTCAATGGCCTTCTTTCACTGAGTATTCCATTAACAGTATACTTGTGACACAGCAGATCACAAAATGAAAAACCACAAAGCCTACAAGAATATGAAATGTACCAAGAAGCGACAACTAACTGATAATCAGTGGAGGTGTGGATTTAATACCACATCCAATCCAAAAAAAAAAATAAATCTAAAAGGTAATATGTAACTGCGGTAAAACCCCAGACAAATAAACACAGAATGACTGATTAGGTCTAAAAGCAAAATCATATACCCAAAGAGGATTGGAAAATGGCATACTGTTTTTCTTTTCCCTCCTCATAATAAACTACAAAAATGCACAGATATGTGAAGTATGTCTGTACGCTTAGATGTCAATACATCTCCTCTTGGAAATGGATGGTTTTTTAAACTCATATCATGCGAAAATAGTATTATTTAATTTTTACGAATTGTTCAACCATTCTGTGCATAAATGTATAAAGATATCACCTATTTCCTCATGAAATATGAAATATGGCCACACATACATCTATAATATGAACCCTTTTCAGTTCCTTCCTGAGCAGTAAAATATTAATGGTTTAGTACCGCTTGAAATACCACAACAATTGGCCTCCAGACAGCAATCAGTATTTTCACAGAAATAGCTCTATTCATTAAATGAAAAAATAATTCCTAAACAATTTATATTACTCTTGACATTAAACTAAAAGTTAATTTTTTTTATTTGTTTCACAGTGAAGCATATTCAAAAAATGCTATTTTGGAGCTTATGAAAAATCACAATTTACATTTCATAGCATTCGTTTTCCTGAAATAATTTTATCCTGATGCTCATTTTTGCCAAAAACATAATGTAGGTTGACACTGGGTCAAAAATCTGATGCATTCCTTAACATTTCAGTAAGAGCATAAAGACTTTACTCTGAGACATGTACCCTCCTCTAATTCAACTGATCCTCAGAAAGGATGAAATAGATGTTAATGGATGACAGCTTGGCTCTCTGCCTTTTTTATGCTTAGGACTTACAGAAAACTACAGCAGGGAGGTGGGAAAGCAGAGAATTCATGTAAATGAACCTCCCACGCTACCAGAGTAGTTTTCCAAAAAGTCAGATTTCCTTTTTCTTTTTGGTTATGGAGAGTTCTGCAATTGTTTGGTTCTGTAATCAGCTCTGTGAGGCTGCTACAGAAGGAGAAATTAGTCAAAGTTATATACTTAAAAGTCACCCTGGTCTTGGAGAAACTGAGAGCATCAAAAGAACATTCTTTGTCTATCTTCTGAGCATGCAGAAAAGATCTAAAGGCGTTATTTCTGCCTTATAAAAAATGTTTTGCTGCAGTCAAAATGCGACATATTTCCACTGTCTCCAGAAGCCTATTATGAATTAAGCGAACTCTACATAATACATTGTTTAAAAAAACCCCGCGAAACCTCCAAAGATATAGGCAATTCTTTTTTACCAAGCAAGAGAAAGAGTAGGTGCTGGCAATCAAGCAGTACTAGAGAATCAGAGATTCATCTGTCAAGCACCTCTTCTATTTCCAAGGCTACAGGCATACAAATGTCATAGAGGTACGTGGTGGAGATGTAACCAGGCCAAGATTTAACAATTTTATTTCTTCCCTACAGTATATAACAAAGACAAACAAAACAAATAAACAAAAATAAAAAGTTCAAAAAGAACAAAATGTCTTTCCATAATACATGGCCAGGCATGATGCATGGTCTAACAAACCAATTACACATTTTCTAACAAGTGAATGAAGTTAAGTGGCAAGGACTTTTCTGAGTGCACTGTTTTTTAAAACAAATGACTGGAAAAACTAGGGAGAAAGAATGAGGGACATAAAAATTACCAATAGATAGGGAAAAAAAAAAAAAAAAAGCCAATTTGATTTGATCCAGATTTTAAGAAGATCAGGTTTGGATGTATTTTTATAAATGACATTTTAATTTAGCAAATGAGTACCTTGGCTGAAGTGTAGTGAAAGCCAAGCTTGTAAAGACAGCTTACATAACTGTATATGTGATGTTCCAACTTGCTGCACTTCTGAGTAGTGCAGCTCTGGATATACATAGTCAAGTGAATGGGAGCAGATGTTTAAGGTTAGCATGTAGCTGAATACCAAACAGTTTGAAGACCCATAACAACAAATCTACATGCAACAGCAAATAATGAAAAGTAGCACTATGAATACATTCATATTGAACATTCATTCTTTTCCTTATTTAACATTTTTTTCCCTGTTTTCTCTACTCTTTCTTTCTCATTTCTAACAGAATGGCCACTGTAGTTAACTCCACCTGCAAAAAGTTGAAACTGAGAAGTCCATCACTCCGTAGTGCAGAACTATTCACATGCAAAAAAAACCCAAAAAAAATCTTCCATCTCCTCAAACTTCCTTTTTATATTCTGTTCTCTACATTTCCACTTATTCCACATCGCACTTTCTCTTTCAAAACAGCATCCTTTCTATTTAGTTTGTTCTTTATTCAAATTCATCATCCTTCTTTCCTCCCCATTTTCTCTTGCACTTGTTTAAATTCCCTGTTGAACGCATTTAGTTCTCTCCTTCAGTTTTATGATGCAGCTGGCACAACCTTTTTCACCTAAATTCTGTTGAAGCCTGAAAATGGCTTGCTGCAAAAGGTCTTGTTTAGTGTCCTGTTCAGCAAGGCATTCCCACTAGAATTTATAGCAATTGCTGATTTAGAACACACCTTGGTAAGTGGTCTTTCACAAGAAGAAATACAGGAACTTTGGCAAACTCAAATTATAAATGGAGAATGCAACTTCCGCAGAGGCACCTGAGTTAAGATAATGCAAGTTCTCTCCCCTCTTATCCACTGAACACAAAGTGAAAGAATTATTTAGCTCTCTCATCTTCTGACAACCAGTAGACTGTAAACAACCAACAAGACATATTGTACCATTAGTTTTACAGTAAAACATTCCAGCCAATTCTATGGGGAACTGTTTCAAAATTAAAGATACAGCTTAGTCAACCACAGCTCTGCAGGCAGATTTCACTCAGGTGATGTAATACACTGTAACATATATTTGCCTGAAATACTGACATGTACCAAGTTTCTCCAGAAATCTTTGTATAATAATAATTGCCTCTCAAAATGTAAAAGTAAGTATTGCATGCAAAATTTCCTGCAATTTCTTTTTTTTTTTTTTTAATAATACATTATTAAGAATTAAATTATGGCTAAATTACGGTAGTTAATAGATACTTTTGAAGTATCATCTTTAATATTGCAGCAGCTGCCACAACACTGGCAATGCCTTTATTCTCGACCAGTTCAGAACAGGGAATTTACTTTTATAAGCTCTTAGAAGTGCTTTGCAAATTGTAGTGGAACTTAATGTTGATATCTTTTAAGCTATGGAGCAATTTGTAGTTTGAGTTATTCCCAGTGGGTGTTAATCAACCATACTTTGCCTCTATGGATATTGTTGCTTTAATCTTCCTCCTTATTCCTACTAATCATTTGAGAGATTAATGTAATCTGAGTTTTCCAAAATTGGCTATGGCTAAGAAGAAACTAGTGTATATTAGCAATTGCCATTCCTCCACAAAATGCATTCTATTCAAATAAATGAAAACTTTTTTATATGTGTAACTGCAGTTCATACTACTTAATACTCATTATTTTAGATACAAATTAAGATTATTTAGAGTGAGTAGATTATTGAATGAGGAAATTTAGTAAATCGTTAATCTTTTTACTTTTTCCAGTATAAAGCAATAGTAATTTTAAATGCAAATCTTTCCACTATTCTAGATTACTGGTGCAGTACTGCTTACTTACTCTCTACAGTATGATATGTATTATAGGTTTCCATATATTAAAAAATCAGTTAAGCTGATATTTCTTGTGTTGTATTGCCATTCCCATGTGTATTGGTACAGAGAGCATGTCTTGTGCCATAAAAATAAGTCTGACTTGCTGACAGCGCTTAAAGATAATAATAAATATTACTAAACAAGCTAAAATTATCTCTGCTTGGTCACCAGTGGAACTTTCTCCAAAAGAGAAGTTTCTTTTCTTCACCAAGATGAAATCAGTCAATGGCACTGTGCCTTATTAATACATTTCTTTTCCAGTGCCATTACTTCTCTGTGCCACTAGACTGTGCTGCATTAGTTCATATTTATGCTCCTGCTGCATTTGAATACCTAGCCTCAGATCCTGTACGTGGTCTATCCGGTCAGTTACTTCCAGTTAAAATAGCAAACACAGTTCATTGTACAAATATTGCACATCATCCCCCAAACAATGCACACTGAAGTAAAGAATGCTTTTCATAACCAGTTTGCCACTTCATTCTTCCAGGCAGACAAACATGAAGAGAAACAAGAGAGCACCTGTTTCACTAAGTCAGAACCAACATTTAATTTCATTTCTACATCTTGTTTTGAGAATCAAGATCAGCGCAGTGCTGCACTGTTGAAGCATACAAGTAGTCAAGAAAAAATGTGCCAGCAGCGTCGTGTTAGGTTTTCCAAATATCACTCCCGTGGCAGCCTCTTCAATCAAAAAGGTAATTGGCAACAGTTTCTCATCACCTAGTAGAATCAGGCATATTTTATAAGAAGAAAAGAGAAGACAATACACATGAATGCCTCTAACAAATATTTTTAATGAAAATACTACCCTTAATTTTGTTAAACTGTTTTACACAGTTCACATATTATAAATTCACTAATCTGTCCACCTCAAAAAAAAATCTGTTTTTCCAATAAACCTTTTGGAAAATTGTTTCCCCACAGTTTTCAATCGCTAGCTAACAAACAGAAAAATCTGAACAGCTCTGGGACTGGTTCTATAGTTTCCAAGTATCTTTAAACAAGTGCAAACTTTTAATGTGTAATACACACTAACCTCCCCAAATTATCAAAATGCATGAAGCCTATCATACTTTACCTCCTGTTGTAGTGGGAATGGTAATTTAAGAGTGGCTTATTTATAAACAGCCTTGTCTTCACTTTTTACACTTGAAGTTTATTTTAGAGAACCATAATTTCATCTGAGACCAACAACAACCTGCTTCAAACATAATATGCTACCCTCTTGACAGCTCATTATTTTGACAGTATACTGAACTGCAATTTAACAACTACTTCTTCTTGGTCTTCTTTTGATCTCTTTCTTCCTCCTCATTGAACAACTTCACTCAAAAAACCCTCATAATACATATTACTTGTAAGAGTAAGGACATTCTTATTTTAAAGGATTGCTTCAGAGAGTGTAAAAATTAAATGAGACGGAAATGCATGTCTTGTTTGGAAATATTATTCTGCAGGATAAAGTAATTTATGGATAGCATGGATTAATGAAGCAGAAATAAGATTCTTAAAAAGAGAAATTATATTGTGAAAGGTTTTTGTGTGTTCAGGAAATGTAAGTGACCATGGAAAACTAAAAGAAATCAATTAACTGTGAGACCACCTCAAGATCTATAAGCAGACAGAATGCTTCAAAGTCTGACTTCATAATAATTGTCAAAATTACTATTAAAATTATACTGCTTTTTTTAGCCATGCTAAAATTTTTATTACCCTATGCAGCATATTCATGCTTAAATATATTACAAATGTATGTATTTTTTCAATCTTTACTTAAATATTGAATTTGCCACTATTTACCAGCAGCAACACAGCAATCAGCATAAGCTTAACAATTAAACAAAGTGATTATTGATAATTTGCAGAAGAACAATGTTTTTGAATACTTTTTGAATTTCCACAATAGCTGAGAAAACGAGTAGCATATTTACCAACATCTTTTTCCAGAAAATACAAATTTCTAGCCAAGAAAACTGCTATATTTAAGCACCAAAGAGTATTAGGCTGTTAAAAGCGCAAGGTGATTTTATTGAAATTTCAGGGCAAGAAGATTTTTTAACACGACTTGCTTCTTATGACATTGATTCCCTGTAAGCCTCTATAATCACTGATGTTTCCTATAATCCCAAGTTATTGAGTTTCAAAGGGACAGAGAACAAGCAGCCTCAAATTTAGTCTGCCTTATTTACATGAGCGGTCCTATTAAGTCTAACTGAACTACTCACATAAATAAGGCCCATGATAACAGGAACGCTCTTTCAAGATGAGTTTGTCTGTCAAGCAAGTGTAATTACTTGACGTTACTCTGTAACGAGTATGTGGTTTTAAATGTCTCTGATCCAGATAAACATGATTTTTTTAAATTTATTGCATTTTTGTCCTGTAATAAAGCGTTGATCTCCCTTAAAATTTGTGTAGATGTGTCATAATTGACAATTCATCAAAATAAGTCATCATTAACATCAAAATAACAACATTTATGTCAAACTAAATTAGCCTATATACTTGTAATAGAGGCAGAAACAGCTGTCTTTCTGTTTGCATAGATTTCCAGCAGACTGTGTCTGGCAAAGTTAAGTGTGAGCATTTCTGCTTGATAAAAAATATTTCCAAGACAGTAAAAATACAGAGGGCCAGATGTCTCATCAATAGGACCACACAAGTGAACAACTGTTGTTCAGTCAAACATGGACCAGGTTATCACAGACATATTCTATTCTCATCCTGCGCAAAAAATCAAGTTTTTAATGCGCTCATGAGGGCAACATTAGAAACAATCAGGAAAATGGCACAATCCAAGAGGCACCTTCTGTCTACCACCCCCAGTGACACTGTGTGATGTCTTATTTTCATGCTGCACTGCAGACTTTGCCCAGACTGCATACAGAATCGGAAGGAACAACAACATTGAACTCTATAAACATGAAGCACAAAGAACAACATTTTGACATCTATAGTTTGTCTATGAAAGTCATTATGGAAAGTCTCAAATGTGCTAAATGCATAAAGCTGTTAAAACCGCTCTTTAAAGAAACTTATTTTAAATTCAAATGTATCAGGTTTCTTAAAACTTACACTTTGGTTGAAGTTAATTTTACAGGTTTATTACTAAGCTCAACTGCAAGTGATCTAGGACTGTGTCTCAGAAGCGTAAAACAATGCAAATCACCAACACTTTACTGTTACCTCCTGATTGTGTACTGATGTTCAAAGTTTCTTTTCTTTCTTTTTAATAATTTCCTTTTTGTCCTATGTAACGACAACTGGTTATTTATACAACTATTCTATTTAGCCCAATTTACCATAAATGCCGTTACAACACCTGTGATTTTCCTCATTAAGAGCTCAGTAGATAGAGTTGCAGGTTGAAAGGGCACCGTATGGACGGCGAAAGGGCTAGTTAACAAAATCTATTATACTGGTGCACTGGTAAAGCTCATTTCTATTCATCTGATGATTAGTTCAATCAATAGTTACTCCTGTGTGCATCTTTTGTCTTGGGCTACTCAGCGTACATTCTTAAATTTCATAGCGCAAACCCTGATTTCTGTGAATTCCTTGCATTGCTTGAGAGGTAGAAAAAAAGATTTCTTAAATAGCTTGTGAATACTTCATTCCTTCAATTTTGTTTTCCTGTATCAGGTAACAAGTGCCCATACTATAAAAATGTTTAATAACACACAGTACTATTGAAGAATTTTATCTGCACGTTTCTGATTAGACAAATGTCAATATCATATATAGCAGTACCTATGATAGTACCCTGAAGATTTTCCACTCGTTAGCACAAGTATATTTTCAACAGGAATTCTGACTTCCAGTTTACTCAGAACATGTATCTTTTCTCCCCCTGTTATCTTTTCCCCAATATTTTGACAATAAAAATGGGGTTTTTAATAAAAAAACCCCACAGATCTGTACTTGCAAACATGACTGTATTGTCACACGGGCAGATCATACCAAATTACTGCTTATCACTGTATTTGTAAAAGGTAGTGTCAGACATTTTACAAACCACCATGCAGAAATTGTTTCCAGCTGCTGCACAAGATATCCACATAGTTATCAAATTAACTGTTACACTACGTATAATCAGCCTTCTAGCCATGAAAAAAAACTTACAAAAAACCCCAAACAAAACCAAGAAACAAAAAACAACACAGAAAACAAACAAACAAAACCCAGAAAAAAAAACACAAACAAACCAAACCCCTCTTTCTATAGTAAAAATTCTAATCATATTAAACCAAATAGTTTTCTATTGATGAACTTTCATTATGTACTCCACTCCTGCCCCCAGCACTATGGCATAACACAACAACCACAGATAAATGCATGATACCCTTTGGAATGTAAATATGGTAGAATTCAAAGTAAAAGTATTGCAGAGGTACAAATAGGTTCTCATGCTTCAGGTTTGTTTCTTGTTCAGTTTGATTCTAGAGACGTGACTCTCTGTATTAACTATACACATTTGTATTTTTATTATGTAATTCAGTAATAGTTTACTCCTGACTTCTGATTTTCTAAGCATTTACTGATATTTGTTAAAATTTGACTTGCAAAGGTCTAACGTCAGAAACTTGTGTTCCATCAATATTGAGGCGTCTCAATGAAGTCAAATAACGTTACTCAGGGAAGTAGTAGCTGCAAACACTACACTGTCACAATGAATAGGTTTTCCTGTGGTGAGTCCTAAATCTGTCAAAATCAGTACTGCTTCACTCTTACCACCTTTGTTTTAAATAGTCCGTGTGTTAATTGAAATATTTTAGGATATTAATGTTACATGTTCCAAATGTAGTCATATTTATTTCTTGGAATAACTTCTGATATAAGTTTACTTCATTTTAATGAGCTTGTGAAGTTTCCCTGCCGTCATTTGTTACATGTGTAGAACTTTCTCAGCTACCCAGACTATTTGTATATGTTACTTAATAAGCTCTCAGCAACAGTACAGATACTGTGTTTGATTCACACTTTCCTAATTCCTCACAAATATTTCAGCGATGATAGAAAACAGAGTAACTCTGAAACATTATGTAACATCTATCATTGTTCAGTCCTGACACCAACAGAAAACTACACAGAAAAACTTGCTCAACTACCTGGACTTCAGGGTTTTATGGAATTCTTTTACTTGAAAACACAAAAGATAAAGCTTTTTAGTAAGCTTTCCAACTATTACTTTTTTGATAAAAGGGCACTCTGTAAAACTGCTTCAATGCCACTTTCACAACTGAAATAATTGTGACCACAAACTCAGGTCTGGTGTATGCACGAGTACCATGTGCCCAGATTAAAATTAAGTGACTTGACATTGTTTTTTTTGCCACTTTTTATTTTTTTTATATATCTGCATTATCAGCTGCATTATATACAGAAATCACTTAGTTGTATTAGGTTTCAACTTTATGAATCAATTTAGAAAAATAAATTACAAGATAATAATCTGTAAGCTTTATTTTCTTTTAATTAAGCAGCACAATAACTTTAGTGCACTTTAAGTTCTCTTTTTCTAAAAAAAGTATACTTAAGTATACCTTCCACATTTTAGCCCTCCTCACAGCGTAGTCACAGAAGTGGACAGGTGGAAGGAAAGAAGACTGTGATAAGCAATTGTAAATTTCATTCTTTTACACTTACGTTTGTCCCTATAAAACACATATATAAAAGTCATCAACTTCCAAAACTTCCATTCCTAGTTCTAAGGGAATACCATGTGACAATTTGAACATCCAAAGCACAAGCTCTCTGTCTCCTGCACCAGAATATTATTCTACTGTAAGTTAGCACGGCTGTGCATCCTCAAAGGATTTTGAAACCAAGATTTGAAGTACAGGGAATTATTTCAGATAGGACATGACCAATGACTATAACGTAGTGGCACAAAAGCTGAGGCATGCCCCAAAGCTAGCTGTGCTTCCATGGGATGGGCTGACCAACAGCCCTCATGACTACCCAAAGCTGGATGCTTTGGGATGCAGCAGCCAGCAGCACAGACTGAGTATTTTCTTTAAGCAACCACAGCAGCCCCTACACATCCCAAGCACCTTAGGCTGAGTGTGTCAACTGCAACTTGAACAGATCTCAACTCAGCTGGGAAAGTTTGGGGGAAGGGCTCACATGTACAAATGAGAGAGCTTCTTCTTTCAAACCCAACAGTGAATACAACATAGCTGAAAAGAACTGCACCTTCACATGAAGGCTTACAACTGTTAATTGTGACATTTATTTCCATTATTAGGAAAGCCAAAAATGCAATAGACAGATACTTTATTAGTATACAGTGTTCTTGTTCATTTGAGGGGGTGGCAAAGCCTGCTCTTATCTTGACCTACACCTGATGTAAAGCATCAGTTTGGTAACCTCTTGCACATGAGTTCTGCACAAAGATGAAAGTTGTCTGCTTGTGTTCTTCTCCTCCCTTCATCTCATCCCCTTTCCCCCACCACACATATATTCCCTACTGAGCAAGCCTAAATACAATGCAAATATAAATCAGCATTCTAGGGCAGAGCAGCACCTCTTCATGCTCAAGGGGCGGCAGGGGCGATTGTGGACCAATGCCATCAGGTGTGTGGAGAGATTCACCTCCCTCTCCCTGCCCAGAACCGCTCAGCAGCCCTGCATCCTGTTTTAACGGAAAGGGTCAGAGGGGAGGGACGATATTTCATTTCACTTTGCTCTTGCTCTTGCCATTCTGCGGCAGCAGCGGCTGCCCCGGGACAGGGGCTCTAGCTAGAGTGGACAAACTGCCCGGGAAACAGGGATCCTGCCCAGGGGCCACTGATGGGCAAGTTTAAAAATGTCCCAGAGCCTTTGATGAGACCTGCTTGCACTGGAAGAGCTTCGGAGAAAAAAAAAAAAAACAACAAACTAACAAATAAAAAACACAAAACAACAACCACAAAAAAACTAACAAAACAAAACAAAAGTAAAAAAAAAAAAAAGAGAGAAGAAAAAAGCCGCAACATGGGCTGCTTTACAGAATTGAGTTTTCTCTCCATTTCCTGTTGCTCTTATGAAAGACAGATACTGTTTAGCAAATTCTTGCCAGATGCCCCAAAGCAAACACCCCATCTTCTAAGGATTCAGGCAGAAAGAAGGGGTTTGTTTGTTTGTTTCTCTGCGCAAATGTCAAATTTACAATTCCTTTACAGAAAATTACACACGTGATTTGCTAGCGCTTTTAACGCACTTAGCTACAGGAGCTGACATCCCACATGAGGAAATCCTTGCTAAAAGTTGTTTCTAGCATGTGTGTCCCCATTCACTAAAGAAGACCCAAGAAATATGCACGCAACGTTGCTGTCAACCCCGAGAGCCCTTCTCCTCCACTCCACCCCCCCTGGAAAGACTACTTTGTCTTTCCTTTACCTCTCTGCCGTACGGTGAGGCAAGCAACTGGGATGAAGAACTGGGCGACAGAGGGGAGTGTGGAAAGTGAGAGTCGGAAGACATGCACAACTCCTGCGGGCGCCCGGGACTGGGGGGCTTGCTCTCGTCCTGGTGCCGGTGTTTGCTTGGCCCGGAGAAGGGTCCCAGGGGAGACACGCTTTACCATGTCTCCCGCACTTCTCCGTGCCCACTTAGGTGTGCAGCGCGCCCGCCACTGCAGGCAGCCCCTCTCCAGCCCCAGCGGTACCCTCAGGACAAGCACCCAGGCAGCTCTCCACGCCTGGGATGTCTTGTCCGTGCTGTGAGCTCTCCCCCGGCATCCTTTCCCGAGTGGGGCTGTAAGCCCTGAGGGGAAGCTCTGGGTGCCCTCCAAGGCAGGGCTGCGCAGGGTGCACTGGCTCGGGGGGGCGCAAAATAAAGCTACAGCACGGACGGGCATCCCAGTCAGCGCAGCCCTCCCTGCCCCACTAGCAACCCCGGTGAAAGAGGCCCTCCAGGCATCATGCCGGCTGCGGAGCAGGGCGAAGACTGCGAAAAAGTCCTGGGAACAACTTTTAGAGAGGGAAGGGGGAGCCCCTCCCCGTACTGGCAGCGACCCGGTACCAAGACTCGGGCGGTCTCTGAGGTAGGGGCCACCTGCCGAGGCTGAGTGCCCACGGGACTGCTCCCGGTGGGACCTTGAGGACACAGGCACTGCCAGTCACTTGCTCCTTCCCTCCCAGCCGGTCTGCTGCGGCCCTGGCCGACGCCGGACTTTCTCGCACAGGTGCGTTGAAGTGTCCTACGCCCCCTTTCTCCGGCCGCGGAGAGCACTACAGGCTAGCCGCGGCCCCGCGCGTGCGGGTAACGGTCTGCGAGCAGCCACACCGACGGGCGGGAGCGACCCATCAACTTTCTCCCTGGGACCCTTTTCTTCCCGCATACAACCTCCTCCCCAGCCCCTTCCCCAGCAGTTTTCCCACACAACCCGACCGCCTTACCTCGCATGGTGTTGGCTCCCTGCTTCGCGCAGTCATGAAGCTGAGAGCCCGGGAACCGCACCACAAAAATCCCGTCTCACCACCCGCGGAAGCTTCGGCCGCCGCAGCAGCTCTGCTCCGCCGGCAAAATCATACCTCCGAGGAGGCTCCGCGGGGCGCGGCTCCGCGAGCTGCCCGCCGTCGGGCGCGCTCCCCCCCCCGGGCTGCCGCCCGGGG
>JAOEHY010004892.1:0-109714 GCA_025447955.1 Psilopsiagon aurifrons
CCCTCCCTTCTCCTCCACCACCATTTCAGCCAACACAAAGCACTCACCTGCCAGCAACAAGCCCCAGCTCTCATGGGCTGTGGCAACAGCATCAGATCTGCCCCTGTACCCCAAACCCAGCCCTGTTTGTGCATCACTGGTACCAGCTTTTATCTGCACCATCCTCTCCTTCCCCCGCCTTCCTCCTTTGGGTTTTTTGCTTTTCAAGGCACACTTTCTTACCTCACAGTTTCATTTGAATCTCTTGGGTTATCAGGGGTTGGCCTTGCTAAAAATACAGCCTAGCAGGAAGTCAGCATGTGCTAAAGCAACAACCCCTCCTTCCAGCACATCATGCTCTTCAGAGAGCCCCAAAACCCACAGTTCCCCAACAGTCTGCAGCCCTTGAGGTGCTGTGGGATGGGGCGGTCTGGCTTCTGCCCCCCCCAAACAATACCCCATAGGTACCCACAAATCTCCATAGAGAAAGAGGTTGTGGAGAACAAAGCTGCTTTCCCATAGCACATGGTGACCCGGGCTGCGTGGTGGGTGCAGGATTTGGGGCCCTCACCCCTGCAGCACGGGGTCAGTGCAGGGGAGCTGTGTAAGGCACAGGAAGCTCTGTCACCCGCTCATGTAGTTTCCTATTGCTCATGGCTGTGGTTTCGGCAGCGCGGGCGCTTCCCAGCAGCGGCACCCTCACCCTTTCCGCAAGCTGGTCCCAAGAGCGCGATGGGGAGATGCAGCCAGGACAGGACAGCACCCATCTCACAGGCAGGGCTGGGTGAGGGCTGCCTGTTTACTGCAATACAGCCCAAATCCGGGGCCAGGTGCCCAGGGAGGCACCGGGGAATCAAGGGTTGGGATATGGGCTGGCTGGGATGCTGCTGCAGGGATGCTTTAGCCCTTGGCATGGGTGAAGGCTTAGGAGGGTGCTCGATAAATAAATGTAAATAATGAATTCAAATTAATATAATAATAAATAATACAGTAATATAAAATAAAATAATAGAAAAATACAAATAAAAAGAAAAAAAATAAGATAAACAAAATAAAATCATTTAAAATAATTGAATGCAATAAACCCGACGCCACAGAGCCCTCAGGAGCAGGGGCAGGCAGCACACCAGCCCCTCCAGTTCGTCCCACCCCAGTCTCCCAGCCTCTCCCTGCTCCCTCCTACCCGTGGGCTGAAAAGTAAATAAATAGAGGCATTAATAACCAAAAGGAAAACAAAAGCCGAGCCTGCTCCCGCCAGGCCAGCCTGCTTTCATCTGCACCCCGGCGCTGCTCTGCGACGTCCTGTTTACTCTCCAGGCAGCAGATAAGGCAGTTATACCTTTTAGAGGGAGCTGGTGTGCAGCACTGGGGTGAGGACACTGCTGTTAGTTAGGGACCACTGCTACTGACACCACTGTGCCCATGGGATGCTCCAGGCCAAAGGCTTTCCCGGTCCCTGGGTGGTTGCAGCATTGAAAGGCAGAGCAAGATGTTCTTTTAGTCCTTTTTGTTTGGCTTCCTCCATCTCATTTTTGGTTTTAATTTGTATTTGGGCCACTCATTACCCTGGGTTTGTGTGAATCATGTTCCCAGCCTTGGAGCTTCAGGACATGGGAACATCCCACTGGGGAGCTGTGTGTGGTGATGGGATGAACACCCAACCAGGCACGGATAGTGGTGAGAAATAGCTGAGACTTGGGATGGGAGAGGGGGTGTTGGGAGCTGACACAAGTTGTGTGAATTGGCTCCAAGAGCCACTTCCAGCTGCTCTGGCTCAGAAAACTCGAATATTTGTGGGAAAGGAACACGAAAGCGGCCAGATTGCTGCTTCTGAGCAATGCGCACACGGCTCCAGCTGCAGCTTTGGGACCTGACTTACTCGGATACTGGGATAGGAGAGCACCGGGTCCTTGTGAGGGCATGAGCTACACTACTAAACCTCAGTGAATCTGGAGGCCACTAAAGCCCCCATTAGCATCATCTCTCTTGGAGCAAGGGGATGCAGAGACCTGCTGCAGAAAGTGATGGAGCAGTGCTGGGGTGTGCAAGGCTGCCCCCCAGAAGCATCTCCCAGCCATCACCCATACCCCCTTTATTTCCTTTCACCTTTCTGTTGTTTCCCACCCCTGCATCATCTGCAGGTGGTTAAAACAAACATGACCCCAAAGCCCTCCAGAGTTTATTTTTCTCTTCCTGACTTTTAAGACGGGCTTTGAATCTATCGAACCCAATTCAACCCCTCCCCAGAGCTGCTTCTGGTCTGCCCCAGCCTCCCAGCTCCAGTAGCCATTTGGCAAGCCAAGAATGGGAGGAGGAGATGAACTGAGCATCTTTAAAGCAGCTGGAAACACTTCCCACGGCACTGCCACGAGACCTGAAGCTGTGGCATCACTGAACAGCCCCATTCCCAGGGCCTCATTTCTCCTCCTTGGTGGATATTTCTGCCCCTCCATCCCTCCCAAACCAGGAGGGCTTCACCATGGGCATGGTGCTGGGTTTGTGCCTGTTCCTGCTGAGGCAGGGGACTGAGATTAACAGTAAGAGCACACAGCAACGCAGTGATGGTCAGCACCAAATGATGCTCCAGCGACATCCACATCAGCCCAGGGAGCCCCCCCTTATTTAGGCGAGCTGTTGAGTTAGAAGCCCCTTGGGGAGCAGGGGTTCACACTGGCTCCCTGCCCAAGCAGCCCATCCACTGGCCCCAGAGCAGGCACATTTGGAGCAGATCCTGAGTGACCAAGTGATTTATGGGGTGCAAGCACCAGGTCCCACAGTATTCGGTGGTGGGAAGAGGAAGCGGGCGGGAGAAGGGTTCCAGCGCCAGCATCTGCAACACCTCGTGGTGAGAATGGAGCTGTGCTTCCTCCCACTCCCCCCCGTGGACCGAGGAGGGCTTAAAAAGTCCCTGAGCAGGGATTTTTGCTGAGCTCCTGGTGAGAAACACCGCCTGCTCCAGGAAAGGACCTTTTTGCCTTCAGAGCCAAGGCACGGCCCTGACTGCAGCAATAGAGACATCAGACACAGCAGGAAAAGCCCTTCAGCTCCTGCCAGCATCCATCCCCTCTCCAACACGCAATGGCACAAGGGCACAGCAGTGTGACCAATGTGGCCCAGGCCAGGCTGCAGCCACGGGGTGTGAAGGAGCTCTGCCCTCTCCTCTCCCGTGTCTGCCTCCTCTTGCAAGCCCTTCCCACTGCCAATAGCAGGACTTCAGCATCCCCATGTGGTCAGAGAGATCAGTGTCTCCCTGCTCAGGCTTATCCTTCCAAGCTGACACTCAGTTCTCCGTCCTGGCCTCCCTTCGCAGTGCAAGGAGAGGCCATGATCTTCTGAATGCAGATGTGGTCCTGCACAGTGGGATGCGGAGATGGGGTGATTCCTCCCCAAGAGTGGACAAGGGTGCTCAGAAGGGGTTAGAGAAGATGAGATGCAGTGCCAGCTGCCTTCCTGGACACATGGCAAATCAGAATCCCGATAGGACCCTTCCGAAGGAGAACCATGAATCCAGCTCTCAATGCAAGAAGCTGCGCAGATCCAGGCTTCAGCATCAGCACCGGATGCTGCATGCAGAGCACTGCATCCAGAAGGAAGCATGACCTGTAGCATGGGCCATTTCCCACCCCAAGAGGTGGCAGGAGGTGAGGACATGTACTCAATAACTGCCTCCCAGCTCTGCTTGCTGCTTTTCCAGCTGACAACCCACTGCCAGCTCCCGGAGCGGCACTGCTGTTGGCACAGCTCAGCACACCGCAGGAACAATTATGTTTGAAAGCACCTCCCCGGGGCATCCCTCCCTGCCTTATCTTTGAGGACAGAGATCTAACGTACCACTACTGAAGGCTGATCAGGAGCAAAGGTTTATTCAAACACATGCTTCACCCTCCCTCTTGTCTCATCCCTGCCCTGCTCCTGCCAGTGAAGCCTGTGGCTGCTGGGGACAGAAGGCTTGAAAGCACTGGGAAAGGTCACCAGGGAAGTGGCCTTTGCATGTTCCCATCCCCATGGTGGGAGTCCATAAACCTGGTAAAATATTTACGTGCTGACTCTGATGGGGGCTTTGTTTTCCTTCACACCATCAGCTTCCCTTGACTGCTTGAGGCTCTTTGCACCAGAGAGCACGTTTAACCATCCCAGAGCAGGGATGGAGGTGGAGAACACGGGCTGCTCCTTCAGCTGGAAAAAAAGAGGGAAGGAAAATCCGTCAATCATTAGTGAAGGGAGGAAAATTGATGTCTGTGGAGATTGTGGTGTCCCTGCCCAAGGCAGGGGGGGCTGGAACTGGATGAGCTTAAGGTCCTTTCCAACCCAAACCATTCTGTGATTCTATGATTCAGAGCAGGAAGAACTCTGTGGTTTACTGATGGGGATGGCTCTAGAGCATGGATGCGAGTTTCAGCCACACAAATGCACAAAGCACTTAAAAAAATACACAGCTTTAACAAAGGGAGTTAAATTATTGCCTAGATCACCCCGGCCTTCCAAGGAAACAGGCCACGCTTTTGCATGCACCATCCCATGGGACCAGTGGCACCAAGGGTATCCCAGAGCCCAGATCAGGTCCAGGGCTGCAGCACACAGTCGCTTCTCAGCAGCCTTCAGATCAGACTGGCTCTGCCACTTAATGGTGACACCCAGGACCATCAGCCTGGTCCTTAAGGACAGCATCACTGGGTAGTTTGGGAGCTTTCTGTTTTAATATATCCAGAGCCATCAGCACTGCTGGAGCAATCTGCTGTCACCAAATCTGCCCAAAGGCTTTTCCATGTCCACTCCTACCCCACAGTTGTTTCCTCTCCCTCCCAGAATACCCACGCTCATGTCCAAGGAGCTGCTCTGCTCCCCCCAGCCTCTGTCCTAGAGCTCTGCTTCAGGCATAAGGGCAGGAGATGCTGTTTGGTGTTACCTCTGTTTGGTGATGAGGAGTTTCCCAAAGACACACAACTGGAAAGAGATGGGCTGAGCACGGGGGCAAGAAGAGCACAATGGAGGCAGGGGAGCAATCCCTTGATTTGAGTGGTGTGATCAGGCAGAAAACAGATCAAGAGGAGTTAAGATTTACAGGCAGGTAGAGGCTTTGGTTCGCCACTTGATAGAGATGCGGCAGAGTGGGCTTGCGGTCAAAGAACAGTACAAATTCAGACCTAAAAAGAAACCCACGATAGGCTGGGGCAGAGCCCAGAAAGAGGAGCCCACGCTGAGCTGCGCCAGCTCCCCTGGCTCGTACCAGGCACGTACCTACATATCATCAGGAAGGGGGATGCTTTTGCAGCAGCTGAGCCGGAGCTGTACCTCCCATGGCATTCCATGATTCTATGATCCTCACCCTCCCAGGCCCCCAGCACAGACCGCTCAAGAGGGATACAAGCCATGGCGTTTCTAAAGCATTAGTGCAGCTTCCCCCAGAGGACACGTCCGCATAGATCATTTCTCTTCAGAGGTTCTACTGTAGCTGTCCAATTCCATTTTAACAGTCCAGGCTTCAAATTGGATTAGAAATCCCAAAGTCTGGGATTTCTAACAGAAAGAAGATAAGGCTGAGACCTGGAAGCAAAGGAAGAAAGCAGCCCTGCTAATACCTGTGCACGCACTTCATCTCCCAGTGCAGGACTGACACTAGTGTTTGATTTTTGTAGTAGGGATGTACATATATACACATATATAAACATATACTTTTATTCCTTCCACCCTCCACTTGCTATTAGACTGCAAGATTCTTTTACCATAGAATCACAAAATGGTTTGGGTTGGGAAAGACCTTAAGCTCATTCAGTTCCAATCCCCCTGCTATGGGCAGGGACACCTCACACTAGATCATGTCACCCAAGGCTCTGTCCAACCTGGCCTTGAACACCGCCAGGGATGGGGCATTTACCACTTCTTTGGGCAACCTGTGCCAACCCCTTACCCCCCTCACAGTAAAGAACTCTGTCCTTATATCCAATCTAAACTTCCCCTCTTTAAGTCTGAACCCATCACCCCTTGCCTTATCACTACAGTCCCTGATGAAGAGTCCCTCTCCATCATCCTTGTAGGCCCCCTTTAGACACTGGAAGCTGCTCTGAGGCCTCCACGCAGCCTTCTCTTCTCCAAGCTGAACAGCCCCAGCTTTCTCATCCTATCTTCATACAGGAGGCCCTCCAGTCCCTGATGATCCCCATGGATTTCTCTAGACTCGCTCCAACAGCTCCACGTCCTTCTTATGCTGAGGACAGCAGAACTGCACGCAGTGCTGCAAGTGGGGTCCCATCTTCTCTTCCTGGATCTACCCCAGTATATGAAAGGCAACAAAATTCAGGCAGGTTTATGAACAGAAAACATTCAGGATATAATAATCCATTACTGAAACAGGGAGAGAAAACAAGAGTCAATCAATAGGAACAGGGGTTTTAAATCGTTTATTTTTAAAACATGAAACCCAAGCTGAATAGAAACCACAGAAATTACATTTAGGTTTTGTTGTTTAGTATTTGCAAACCAAAAAGTTACAGTAAAAAATAGCTACATTACAATCAAGAGAACTACAGAATCCAAAGTAAAGATACAAAAAAGAAAATGGGCTCAATCCTCTTTAATCCTCACAATTTAAAAACATTTTGGGTAAGTGCAGGAACACTTGAAAGGAAGGAACGAGCAGGTCCAAAGTCTTAAAAAAAATTATATATATTTATATATATTATATGCATATAAAGTGGTATGATATACAACCATTATGGTTAAGAAGAACAAACAGAAGAGTTACAAAAAGGCCAGGTACGTGTTCACCAGTAGGTTTCTGTGCACAGTGTCCAAGAAAAGAAACTTCCCTCTGAATGATGTGAATAGAACTCATGGGGCCTCCCGTTACCAAGGGACCTGAGGCACACGACGTGATGCTGGGCAGCTGGACCTGATGCAGAGGACAATGAAGTGAATGAAGCTTTTCTGGGACTTGAGGGGCCTCCTGGGTAGAGGCCCCTGGAGAAGTCTTGGTGTGAGATCAGAGGAACAGGAAGGAAGGAGCTGGGAATTGCATAGTGAGGAGCAATGTGGTATCAAATATGCAGAGCACCTAAGAGCTTCATGCTACAGTTATCCTCTTTAGGAAAGGAGTATTCTGAACTTCCTGGTTGTACATCAATGTATGTTCCACTTCGTTCATGCATACAGCTGCAGGGGCTGGGTGAGCACCCGGGAACGCCAGGCCACCAGCAACTCAACCCTTTCCTCTCCCAGCTGGGAAGCACCATCAGGAGATTCCCCCCAAAAAGCACAGATCACCTGCTAGCCACCTAGGAACTGCTACCGAAACATCCCACACTTCCAGGCCTCCTGGGGAAGCCATCCATAGCACGCACACAAGAGTATCTAGAAAAGGGGAGCAGGCTGCGATGAAAGAAGCCACCTGGTTTTAAAGGTACAAATGAAGTCTGGTCAGGTCTGCTTTCTCAAGTCATTAGATCTACTCCCTGGAGGGCTTTTCCACTCCTACTCGGAGATATTCACCGAGTTATACTAACATAAACTTGTTGAGCTTGGGAAGACCTTGGCTTCTCCTTGGTCCCCAGGTAGGAAGCACTTCAAAGCCTGCTCCTCTCCCTAGCTCCCACCTCATCTACTGCTGAATCAGATTGGGTGGCTACAATCAACAAGCCAAGACACCTCTCTTCTTCAAAGGGCTCAGCATGGTATTTCAGTTGCTGCTGGAAGGAAAAGGCGGGACCAGCAATGAAGCAAGGGTTTATCCACCCTCTCCTGCCTGCTATCACCCTGCAGCACTCAAAGCTCTTGTGAGCAATGGCTACGTAGCCCCCTGAGAAACAGGGTTACTCTCAGGAGGGCCAAACTTTTTCACGTATTTTCAAGGAACAGCTATGGAAATCCTAACTTATGATCACTTAAACCCCCATGCACTGTGTCCCCCTCAAAGCACTCAAAATGAACACCCTTGCATCTTGGCTGAGATGACTGTACACGGAAAATTAACACCTATTAAATGGAAAAAACTGAAAAAGGACAGGAGGGGAAGGGAGAACTCCATCCTTCACATTTGGGTACATGGATGCACGCTAAAAACCTTAGCCTGAACCCTTTTATCAGCACATAAAATGAATTCGGTTTAATAATACATACAGGATACAAACACTACAGTTATATTCCCAAGACAGCACAAGAAATTCACAGCCAAGTCTTGATTCGATTTCCTTTACAATTACAATGCAGTCTTGAACACTGGACATGAGAGTCCAACATGCTATTTACATTTCACATTGTGGAGATGTTTGTGTGCTTGGAAGAGTTCTCAGTTCCAAAAGAAAGTGTCACTCACACATGATGATGCAGTGGAAACAAACCAAGCCAACCAGACAAGCCAACAACCACATTTGTGCTTCTGAAAAAGTAACATGAAGTGTCTTCCCCGATGTAGTCACCTTCAACCGGACAAGCTGCCTTCCACGCTGCAGTCAGCGAGGTGTCCAGAGGCCAATCTCATCTCCCCTGAATTCTGGACCCTTTTGATAGCAACCAGTAACATTAAGAGTAATGTTCCAATAAGGTCAGCTGGGACACACCAAGTGATATGGCCTTGGCATTTTGTCACATTAAAAACAAGAGAGACACACAATGGAAGAGAGAGAAGTCTCAACAGCTTTACCTCCTACAGCTTGAAGAGTTTGGACTCCCTCAACCATGAATGCCATCTAGAACAGATGAGTCTTCGCCAGATAGCACCTGCTGTTCACCCGAGAGGGAGGCACAGAGCCTGGGAGACCTTGGCTTTGGAAAGTCTGCTCCTCAGACAGAATGTGACCATATGGATGAGACTGACTGTGTCGCAGCCATAAGAATAGGCAAAGGCCATCTGTTCTTCAGCAGATCCGCTCAGACCAGCCCACAGGAACGCCACACTGTTGCTCAAGGTTCCAGTAAAAACAAAAAAAGAAGAAAAAATAAAAGTAGTAATAATAATAATAATAAACCAAAAAGAAACCCATTTGTCTGTGTTTCCTATCCAGCGCTCTGCACAGCATGCAGCGGGGCAGCAGAGTTCCAGGATGCTTTACAAAAGTGCAATATCCATGTCAAGTAAAGGAAGTGCTGGCTGGACAAAGGTACACAGCTCACACTGCAGTCACGTTATGCTGGCCTCTAGAGAGCAAAATGTTATTTCCGTAACATTCTTTCCAGTTATGTTTTGAAGTCACAGAGCACATATCTCCACATCTGTGCCTTGCTGCAAGCCCCAAACTTCATCACAAGTTGTTCTGGCTGTTATGAGTGGCTATGCCAAACCTTGGAAGGAAGCAGGTCAAGGCGGCTGCTCCATTAGATGCTGCAAACACAAAGGCATAGGCTTGCTCCCCCGTTAGCCCTGCTGGCACAGACAAAACCACTGTGGCAATTTAGATCCAACCCAGAGTGCAGTCACACACATGTTCAGGATGCATTCTGTATACAGAAAATTCAATATGCAGAAGCACTTGTTTACACAGGGTTCCCCACACCCTCCAGCACTTGCCTTCAGTGAGTAGGAGAGGGCCACAGATTTTAGGGCAGCTCCCCTAGAACTGATAGTGTAAGTGGCGATCCGAACACATCCTTGCAAGGACAGATGATGGCAGAACAAGTCAGTCTTGATAAGGATTATATGGCTCTTGCTTCTTTCTTCAAAGCAAGGGGAATGTTCAGTTCCCCCCACACAGCAGTCGTGTGCTTTGAGCCCTGCAAAGCTGACCACACAACATGCTTGCACACCAGGTCTTCCAGTGGGCTTTTAGACAGGGTGGAAATGGTGCTCATGAGCCACAGTGTCTCTCCATACCACTTGCGACTACATTTCCCTGCCCTTGTTATTTGATAACAGAGGTATGTTTCAGTGGGAAGCCCATGCCTGGAAGGGCATACTCAGTCCTGAGCAAAAAAATCCTGTTTCCAGAGAGTTAGGGTGAAGTTTTCTCCAAAACCTTCTATTCCTGTCTGCATGGTGGTGCCTCTTGCCTGTTTCCCTCACTCCATTGAATGGTAACAGCTTTTGCAGACTATTAGTGGTTTCTACCTAAGTAAGAGTCTCAAAGCCTGCTCTTCCAAAGAACTGGTACCATTCTACAGCAGAATCCATCATCCTCATTAGCTACCTGCTAGGAGCAATTCCTACTCACTGCAAGAAGGCAACTGACTTGAGTAAAGGCAGATTGGTAGATTCTGCGCCCCACAGAGCATAAACATGGGGTAAACAGACACAGAGTCTGAACATCACTGAGATGAAGACCAATTGCCTCTGTCAATGGCTCAACTCCAGTTTGAGAGACACTTTATTTCCTCTGCCAATTCTTTAATGTAATGCTCAGCAGCTACACTAAGATGCCCATGCTCAGAGGTAAAAAGACTAAAAGGAACATCATAGCTACCTTACTGAAAGGGCAGTACTCCACAGTACTTCCCAAGAGGCAGTCTCCTCTTCCAGCAGGAAGCTGTCAGTGCCCTTTGGAGCTCTGCTCTTCAGTGGGAAGTACAGCACCAATGGAGAATGTTGCCCACTTCCAGGCACCCCAGCTGCCCCTTTGCAAACCTCACGTCTAGGAAAAATGCCCTACATGTGCCTTAATATGGTCAGATAGTGGTTAGCAATGTGCCTTGAGAAACAAAATGAAATGAAATAGAGTAACAGAACTTGTTCTGACAGTCACAATGTTCTCCAGATGTCATTTGGGTTTCTGACCCTGGAACACAGAAGATATACTGACAACGGTGTGACTTTGTTAGGACTGAGGCTCCAAAAACCTCCTTCATTGCCAGTTCAGCAACCCTGTGCTGTAAATCATGATTTTTAATTGTTTTTTTTCTTAAGAAAATAGAAAGTCCAGCAGAGTTCACAGGTTACTCCTGCAGGGAGAGCTTGCATTTGCTATGAATCCATTGCTGCTTTCAGCCTCTCTTGCTTTTGCAAGCTGACTGTCCTGTAAGATCTAGCATCAGAGAGCTGAAACTCTTCAGTGCAAAAATACTCCCCATAAAGTCTTACAAGTCTTTTCCTGGAAAAATTTGGCACCAAGAGGGTGGCTGGCTCCTGTTTGATCTGTGTGTCGGCCTCATAAAGGCAGCACCAAGAATGCCACCTGCAAATACCTGGGCTTCTCTGATGAAGCAGAGAGGTCAGGTTCAGAGCAATGGACAGGGTAGCTGACTGGTGCTGGGACCCCTTGCTCCTCCTCAAGAATTCACAAGCTGGATAAAGTGGGAATGAAAAAGGCATTTTCTTCATGTTTCTTTTTAAAGTTAACCAGGGTACAGGACTGGGTTGCTCTAGAAGAGCCCCAGCCTCCCAAATAACAGCGGATATGCAGTGACACCATGAGGCAGGAGCTTCCCTCCTCCCTCACACAGGGCACTAGACCAAGGACTCCCACCACAATGCTGCACTGTGCATTGACTCAGCATTCCCTTGCTGTATGCTAGTCATAGGCTTCTTCAGTGTTTGACAGACTGCTGATCCCACTGTGGAAGTGAAGATCATGACCATCTTTCACTGAGTCCCTCTGGGGAACAGAAGGGGAGAAAAAAAAAAGGGGGAACAGAAGATATTCACCAACTCTTTCAGATAGGATACTCTAATAAGTGGTGGGCACAGTTTTTTGCCTGCACATGCCTGCTCTCTTCCACATCAGGCAGGTACAACAAGGTGAATGCTTAAATTCAAAAGGAGCTGCCACTCCAGTGGACAGGTACCAGGTTGGAGGGGTGGTCTGGACTGGAGAAACAGGAAGAGCTGCACTGGATTTTGGGCAGAACAGCAGGATTGTTCTACGAGGACAGCACAGGGGCACAGCAGTTGGCACATTGTTTAGTCTGACTGCACGTGTGGGTTTTGTTTTTGCATTTGCTTTTTCATTTTAATGCACACTGCCAGCATCTGGACGAGGTTGGTTGGTGGCGAGGTATTTGGCTCTCATGCTGGACGTGTACTGGAGGAAGACAAGACAAAAAGAAACAAAACAGAAAACTAAGTCAGAGTGATTAATGTAAGCACAGAACCACAGATTACGACCACCTCCCTGCATTAAAAGGTCTGAATTTCCAGCAAGCACACCAAGGAGCTGCTGGCTCAGTTTTGCAAGGAAAGTTTCACAAGTCCACTCTCAGTAACATACTGTCAGCCTGCTGCAAGGATGCTGGCTAGGTCAGAGCAGATGGGCTTGTTTTACCCAAGCTCTCTACACAGAAGGAAATCCAATAGCCATTGAGTTGAAATATGCCATACTTTGCCTGGGAGAAGAGAGGGAAATGGAAATGATGCAGATGTAAAAACCCACTTCACACCTTCATCCTCTCTTAATCATGTTCTTGCTTTCAACCATGCCACAAAAGGAGGTTGAAAAGAAACTGAGTGTGCAACTGCCTTTTCACATTGCATTTTATAGCAATGAGGTCATCAGAAGACCACAGATGGGCAGTTTGAAAGAAAAGTGTGGAAGAATGAATCTCTGAAAAATTTATGCCCAAGAAAGAACAGACCCTGCCAGGCTGGAAACAGGCTGCCATCAAACAAGATGATATTAGCTAACAGTCATCAGATGGGAAATAATCCATTGTGACTTGGGATCCAACCTGCATACCATTCAGTGGTGGACATGACTACAGACTGGGGGTGAGAAGAGAAAGCCAGAAAGATGAAAGGTTGTTTTGTTTTGGGGGTATAAGGGCTGTTTTATTCTTATTTTCGATTTCGTTCTAAGAAAAGTAATCCAAAAGAGCTCCCAGAAGCTCCTGAGGTAACGTATGCCATTCAGCTCTGAATAATGAGCTAAAAAAGGCATGTAAATACCACCCAGCAGTAAGAACAAAAGACTTTGCCTCTTTATGCCAGTGTGTTCAATGCCTTCATCGTGACCACATTACTGCTTCAGGGATTCTGCTACCATGATACTAATAACCAAGCAATGAGGACAGATATTTTATTCTCCTTTTTATACCCAGTGGAGCTTGAATAATTCTACAATGCCCACATCTTACTTCCCAAGAGTGCCCTTCAGCATCCTGACTTTTTATCACCTTTAAAACTGAACCACATAAAATAGCTGGTTAAGTGGGTAAAGAGACAACTGAAAGGCAGTTCCACACCAGGAGTTATGATTTATCTTGCCCACTGGGAAAGAACACTATGAGGCACCTTTAAGCTCTCAAAAGCTCAGCGGTCCAAAGGCATTTTGAGAGTATTAACAGTATTTTATCAGTTTTCTTTCAAACACTGACCCAGGCTGAATCTCTGCACAATAGAAGAGAAAAACTGCTCCTTTGGCAGAGCTGATCCCATCAGCATAAGATGAAGACACCCGCAGCTTTATTTGCACATTCATCTTTCAGTGTCTTCCATAATTGGAAAAACTTTCTGCAGAACAGAGATCTTAATATAAAACTCTGGCCCAGAAATGGGACCTATATTTAGAAGACAAAGGGTACATCTGTTCTTTCTGGGTTTAAGATGTATTTTTTTGTCAGCGAGAAGGCAAAAGGTAGAAAATTCCAAGCTGAGCCAGTTTAAGGACTATATATGCTGTATAGTTTATTAAATGTGATTTCTGGTTCAGAAATAAAGGTAAGGCTGTTATTAAAACGTATGAGACTAACCCAACAGGCTCAGAGAGGCTTAGAAGTCAAGGAACTTTCTCATAGAACAAGTAGGGCATGTTTCAGGTAGCGCAGTGCTGAATTTATCAGCCAGACATCATGCTAAGAAGAGGGTCTTGGAAAGAAAAATGAGTTAGCTCATTTTCCATTTGTAATCTCTATGGTGACATGGGATAGGAGATGAGTATGAACAGAGAATTCCAGGTGAAAAGGTTTTGGAAAAAGTATTTAGGAAAAAAAATAAATCTCAGCTCATGGAAGGTGATTGTGCATCTTCCTGGAGAAGTCATACAGGCTCAGCACACAACATGCAACATCAACTTTCTTTAGAGTATTAAAATCAATAAGGGTCACTTGATGAACTGCATTTCAAGGATGTACAGAGTACACTCGTCATGGAGGAAGGAGTTGTAAAGAGTTCACTCCTTCCTCCACCAAGAAAACAGCCCACAGTTCCTTAAGTGTCACTAAAACAAAGTAATCAGGAAAATGAGATTTGGACAGTCAAGCAGAGGGCATTTTACATTCAAACCTACCTGCAATCCACCACAAGGAACAAACCAAGACTCAGAGTAGTCAGAGTTAGGGCTGATGTTCTCTCCTTAAGTCAGGATTTTTGCTCCTTTGTACCTTTTCCCATTACCATTTGAACCAGTTACTCCTTCTGTTAAAGTGCATTTTTAATGACCATGGTAAGTACGACTGAAACCTGGGAGTAGAGAGCTAACACTTCACTGGGTACTGCTCATAACCAGCACAGCTCTATCAGCATGCACTGGATCTTCAGTCACTGCATTAAACCCCATGCACGAGTGCTCTGCTCCACATGCTGTTGACAGCAGTCCCTCATCCAAGTCCTTCAGTGCTTCCTCTCCTGGGAAGCAGAGAAAAATGCCGTGGAATACACAGATTCCAACATCTGGACAGAGCAGCACATGAAGATGCATCAGTAGACACTTGCCAGTCACACTGATATGAAACAAAACTATATTACTGGGAGTTAAAGTAAGTCTTTAGCTCCTTTATAAGGTAATTCTAAAGACTTACGGCCTGAGCACAGTTCAGAGCTAATGAGGCCATTGACTCCACCCTAAGGTAGTAACCTGGATACAGTGCCTGACACAGATGTAAGGTGTACAGTTGCATTTAGTTTCCTCTAAAGAGGAGCTTTCATAGAAGGTTAAAGAACACATACAATGCAGCCATTCTTCCAGTACTCTTGCTGGAAGTACCCATGTGCCTGTACACCCTCACTGATCCTTTCAAAAACAGCACAGAAGACAAGTTGCAACCCATGGCTTCACCACACTGCCAGCTGTCTTAAAAAGAGTACCTAAAAAGGCTTCTTGTTGCCATTTCTGCTGATGGTTTGTGCTATTCAACAGAGCACACCTCCCAGCCACTTACCAGTCAGCTAGGACAAACACAGCTGATTGCACACAGCTTTATTTGTGTATTTCTCCAAAGAAAAATTGTCTCTCCTTCACATTCAGCCTTGTTGAGGGTATAAACTTTCACAGGTATGGTTTGCCAGCACACACTAGTTGGGTACCTAATACATACAGCCTGTGTACAAAGGAATCTTTAGTTGCAAATAAAATTAATGGGTATAATCAGTTAATTTTAGAGATCATAAATTCTACCAACTCCTGTGATCTGTGCAGCCCATGAGTACTTCACAGCTAAGCAAGCTACGCTGGAAGATCACTTACCATATGAAACCATGACCGAGAGTATAAACCATTTACTATTTGTGGTTAAAAACCCACACATACTCTCTTCAACTACCCTGACTTTGATTTCCTGCCAGAGCTATTCAGGTAATTCAATAAAGACCAAAGCTTCTGGATTCAAGTTCTTAAAAGTTGATCTACCCCTTAAATAGAGCACAGTAAACACAGAGGGTTTGGTATCATGTATGGGAGGTACAAGATGCAGAGAAACAGGCAATTCCAGCCAGTGGGTTCTGAATTCAAAGGGACTGAAGTTTCCCAAGTTAAAAAGAAGAGAGCTTCTGTTTGCTTTGTTTGTTTTTAAAGTCTTGGAAAGAATGCAATGCTTTTTTCTTAGCCCTGCAGACAGCCACATTAAACTCTGGGTGTGACCTTAGATAAATAGAAGACAGTGCAGAATAAGATCAGGCCACGTTTCAGCCCAGAGGAGATTTCAAGTCCAGCATGAGGACACTAGAATTCTCCCCGCACCAAGCAATCCTTTATTCCATGAACAGACCCATCTAGCATCACTACAATACCACCTGCAGGAATCAAAAAGCAGAAACCACCACCATGAGCTGATGCCCAAGAGCAGTCTTTGCAAGACTTAAGACTGAAGGAAGTTGTGACCCTTTCAAGGGTGCTAGCACCATGCTTCAGGACAAGTTCATCTGCATTCATGCACCATGGCAGAGGGTATCCAGACACCCTTCCCAGCATGTCATAAGGCAGGCAGACAAACAGCAAGAGGCAGCAAGAAAGCAGGCCAAGCAGCAACATGATGGAAAGGAATCCAATGTAAGGCTAACAGAAGTCCCAACAGGAATGGGCAGAAAGGAAGGAACAACAGCTTCATGGACATGTATTTCCAGGAACAGAATGTAACATATAGGCCGCTGATTGCATGAGCCAAAAGCAATTCTGTTCCTGCTGGAACCAACACCTTCCAGTTACTGTGTGATGGCAGGTCCCTTGAAGAAGCACTGTCCTTCATGCCAGGTAAGTTGCCTTGTAGCTCTAATTACATCCTGTATTCAACCCAGCTCAAAAATACAAAGCCTAATGCAGACCCATCTACTCTTTCTGCAGGCATGTGGCTTTGTCATGAACCACTGCGAGGGAGGAAACATTGGCTATCTTGGGCAACATCAACAACTACAGCCCATTAGGAATTCAGACAGTGAAATGGTACTAGGAGGGCCCTGTTCACAGAGCCTGTGGGGCATGGATGGGATGACTTGGACACACACAGAACAAAAAACAGTAAAAAGTTTTGAAAACAGAACGAAACAGTTCTTAGTGCTTGTGTCTGGAGCCTTACGGAAGTGCTTTTTTAAACTTGCTCCTTTCTGACTATGAATGCAAGGATAAAAGGAGAAGCTGCACATAGATCCAACAGGCAATGAAGTAATTATCCAGGACAGGCCACCATTACCAGCTAGGATCTTTTAGCAAATTAAAAGCCCTACTGAGAGGCTAAAAGCTTATGGCAGGTACCTGTTTCAGGCACATGCTGTTATGACCAATCAAGACAAAACAGAAGAGCAGTGGGGCTCAAGGGAAGACACAAGCTGAATTAAGAAAACCAGTCCCAAATGAAAAGCTACTGTAATGGTTCTCCACTAGAAAATGACTTCGTGTGAAGGGAGAACTTCCGTTCTGCATTTGAAGTGCAAGGTTAGTTCTACATTCAAGTAGCACTCCCTATTAAGTGTTCAAGCTGTTCTTGAGTGTGGACTCTTCAGTTGAAGCTGCTATGAGGCATGGGTGCCTATAACCCTCACAATGTGCACCAGAAGCCTTTCCAAGGTTGATACTGCTCCTTGAGTCTGCACCAGAGCAAAAACTGGTTTGAATTTTCACCCTTGGCAGGAGGGAATGGGGTGGGAGGTGCAGAGGGAAGGAATGTGAAGAAATAAAAGGCACTGGTCCGGGATAAACAGTGCAGGGATGAAGGGAGTGGTTGGGAGTGGAGTAGGGGTTGAGCAAGAAGGACCTTTTTTCCAGTACCTGTTCCATTTGCGGGCGCTGTTACCAGTATGTCCGTGCACTGTCCGAGGGCTTAAGCTGCCAGCTCATATGGCTGCTACTGTCCATGGCAGCCAAATACAACTGTGATGACGCAAGAAAGAGAGAAAAAGAGAGTGCAGCCTCAACGTGCATGAAAAACACAGTGCAAGCAAGTGAAACGCTGTGGTGAGTGTCAGCGACAAGGTGGGCTCTACAACCCTAAGGGAATAGCCCTGTGGCAAGAAGGAGAAAACAGAAGGAATGAGAGAAGGGAAAAAAACAAACCAAACAAACAAAAAGCCAGGAGAAAGTAACGGACAAACAATGCAGCAGGATCATCACATCTTAGTTTTCACCATCTGTTCACAGAAAGCTAAATGGAATAGAGCAGCTCTTTCCACACACTGGACGTAACATATTTGGATGGTTATCCCCTTCTCCTCCCTCTCAAAAAGAGGCAGCCACACGTGCCTTGGTATTCCCTTTTCATCTCTCCCATCCCACAGACGGTTTGCTATGAAGAGCTACAATTTCTTCTGCTTCTGTATGGTCTCAGCCACCTGCTACAGACCTGCAAGCACAAAGATCTCAGAAGAGCCCCCTTCCCTGCTGCCATGAGAGCACACAGTATTTTTCTTCTCCCCACTGCCTACTACATCCCTGCAGAAAACACATTAATCCTTTAGCTGCCTCCTTGCCTCATCTAGGGAGAGGTTCTCTTGTCTATTGGTGCAGCACTGCGCTCTCCTCCTCCCCCTGCTCCTGCACTTCCCTATAGCCCATATTGTTGGCTGCCAAGTCGCATCTTTATCTACCCTCAGAAACCAGCCTAGGGCACCAGGACTCAGATTCCCCCTCAAAGTATTAACACAAACAGCCTCTGAAGAACCAGGGAACTTCTTGCATAGCTAAAGCCCCTGTGGAAAAGAGTGTGCTTTCTCTGAAGCAGAAGAGCTGTAGGGTAAGGGTCTACAGACATTGAATGAACATATGCCTTGGCAGTACCAGACGGACAGTGCCCTTCCTACAACAGGGAACACCAGCAGTAAAGCATTTGCCACACTGCACTTTGTGTGCAGCATATTGGCTCTTCTCCTGAGGACCATCTCGCTGCTGAGAGCAGATAAGAGAGCTTCTGATCAGAGTACCACCAGGGATCAGGAGGAATGCTTTGTGAAGGCTGAAAGAGGTCTGACCAAGCACAGCAGTAGTATCAACTCTCCACTTTTCACTTTCTCTTACAGCAAGATGAAGTGGTCCTTCTGGAGTGAAAACATGAATGTGATGTCCTTTTTTCCACCACAATTCCTACTCCCTCATCCTTCAATCTCCTCTTCCTCCCCTTCCCATGAATTTGAACCATGCACCATAGAGTATGTTTTCTTTACTTAAATCTGAAGACTGGCTGATTATTAAGCATGCTACTACTCATCTTCTGTAATCACACCAAGTCAGTGAGCACTGCAATAGCATGTTCTCCAAGTTCTGGTAAGGCTTATAGGATTCAGTGAAGCAGGGCAAGATTCATCTAGTGTTTACACAGACATGAAGGCAAGCCCACGTTTTAACCAGCTTACAGAAATGGCTTTCAGGCCACTCCAAAGACCAAAACCTTCCATGAAAGTTTGTTGGTTTTTTTTTTCCTTTATAGGAAATTAAATACAAAAAGTAGATCCCAAAGAAAGTAAAGCAGTTGTGAAAGAAAGATTTAAAAAAAAAACAAAAAGTCTCAACAAAAAGAAAAATAATACAGGTTTCATCCTACCATCTCTTTAGGGCAGATTAAGGAGAGAGGTTCAGCGATAACTCTGCATTTACTGTTTTACCAAGCTTCTTTTAAACTTGAGGAACCAATGCCACAGATAGCAAGTACACTGCATGCAAGTGAATCATCCTGCTGAAGTCACCCACCAGGATACTCATGCAGACTTCAGTGGTGGTAGGACTGGGCCCATAGGTTTACCAGCATTAACAGATTTGAGTTGTATTCTTTTTACGTGCAATGTCCAAAGTAGCACAGCAGGGTTTTGTTCTCCATGGCAGGTGAGACATGGCTTGTCTACTCAAACTGCTGCCATTTATGGGCCAGATCCTGTGTTTGGCTGCACAATCAGCTCCCTTGAGAGTACACAGGAGTGGTAAACGTGCGTTCCCCAAAGTTGCTGAAGCAGAGAGGAGCAGTAAAGAGAGACTTACTGAGGGAGGTGGGGACTCCCGGCCAATGAGCGGGGTATTCTCGCAACGGGGGTTCTGGAAATTTGCATTCTGGCTCCTAGGAAAGGAAGACACACATGGTAACAGGGAGCACGTGCCATGCTTCTCTGGGGAAGGTCTCTCATGGTACCACGAAACAGAGCACACACATCCCCAGAACTACTGTATCAGGTCGGTCTCTCACAAAGCTTTTCCTACAGGGCAGGAGGATCCCCCTTTTTCCAGGCAAGAGCATAAAGCTAGCATTATTTTTCTCAGATTAAATACTTCTCTTACTCAGAAGGGCCCACACTGAATCGTGTCAAGTGATTTAAAAATAGATCCACAGGAAAATCTGCCTCCTTGCAGCATCAGAACTGCCAAGCTGCAGAAATGGAGATAAAATGAGGACAAACTCAAAAGGGAAGAACCAAACGATGTGCCAGCCCCAAAAAAAGATGGGTCCTGAAGTTAGTCCAAGTGTGATCAGGGGTAGGCACTTCTGGAGAAAGCTCTGAAGATCCCACCCAGACTAGGTAGCTCTAGACTGTAACAGATGTCAGAACTGACTGCAAATATGGTGGAAGGACAAAGCCTGGAGGCTTTGTCTTGGCTCTTAGTCTCTAAGGAGGCAAGACTGCTTTGTCTGAAGAATTAACTCTTCTGGTGATCAGAACAGTTTTGTTATAAGGAGCCCAGACAAAGCTTTCCTACTTCTTTTCTCTAGACAGATTCCTAAATCCTGCAGGACAAAGCAGTTCACAGTTTGGAGCATGCTAATACAGCCCTTTCTCCACTGCAGCACTTCTAAGCTATTCCCTTCTCCCAGTAGATACCAATCAGAAGATATGTCTTTTGACACTTAGGACAAAAACCTTCCTCACTTTCTACTGCTTGGCCAAAACTGTGTGCCTCAAGTGCTTGCAACAATAGAAACGAGAGTGAAGCAACCTGGACAAGGCGCAGTACACCCTTCTTGTTGGGATACTCACATGTACTCTGTGACAGGAGCATTGCTGACTGTGTGTGCTGCTGCTGGAATGCTGGTCTCACTGCCATAACTACTCCCACAGCTATAGAGGCTGGGCATGTGCACTCTGTAAAGATTATCGTGTGTTTGTCTACTCCCTTGGGCAGCTGATTCTTCTTCCCCATCATCATCTGAGCTTCTGCAAGAAGGAGAAAAAGTTCCTAGAACCCTACAATTACCCCACATGTGGGGTTTGCAGGAAACCATGGTAATCCTAGGAACCTCCCAACCATCTTCCACACCTCCACATTCATACCCATTTGGGATGCCTCAGGGTGGCAGTGTCAAACACAACCTACACCAGAGTGACTCAGACCTCCCACAGATACCATCTGGACTTTTACACTTCGTGATCCCCTACAGTCACCCTACGGTCTTCTCCCAAGGCTTGGCAGACCGCAGAGTTCAGCAACTGCCCAGTCATGCAGCCAAAGGATGGACACACATCCTGAAATACACAGCACTTAACAAAACAAAACAGAGACAGTGGGGAGGTAGTGCCAAGCACCCCAAAGAAAGCATCCTTCAAAACGACAATCTGTGTCCTTCTGTTTCTTGTAGCCATGTCCAAAGAGCTTCTAAGGATAAGCCTCTGTAGACTTCTCTGAACTCCCATTCTGGTTATGAGTCTGCTTCAGCTCCTAGCACAATCTCAGAAGTCTAAATTGAAACATTCATGTTTAAAGCCTTTATTCTCTCAAAAGTGACAGAATTTTAAACCAATTTCAATGCAGAACAGAGCTGTTTGCCAACTGGCTCCTTTCTCCCTTTCCATATTAATCTTTTGTCCTCCCTATGTAATATACACTGCCATTTTATCTCCCTATAAGAACGAAGCACCAAGGTTTGAAATACACTTTAGTGATGGTTGACAAAGCTAGTAAAGGGTTCTGTAGGAAGCACTTTGTTGCTGCGAGAGAGCATGGACATGACTAAACATCACCCAAACATCACCCACAGCTTCTGTACCACAAGGTGGCACTGAAGATTTATTTAGTGAATTGCAGCCCGGAGAGTCTCCTACAGGCAATAAAGGATGACATCCTCCACCTCACCGAGGGAGGCAGAGGAAGCAGTGATGCTGGAGGGAATGCAAGAGGGAATACTTCAGTTCACAACAGCAGTCAGAGCCTGCTGGGGCTGGCAGGGCAGGCAGCAGCCCACATGGAATGCAGCACAAGAGAGATCACTGTGTAAATCTTTCTCCTTAAACAGACAGACTTCCATTATCTTCTTGATAATGTCTCTGCAGCTGCATGTGGAAGAGGTAAGGAAACCAGCCATTTTCTCAAGTGCTATTCTGATGCACTTCCCAGGGCTCTCTCTGGGCACTGCAGGCCTGGTGGGATCTGGCTTCCTGCTATTGTTCAGGATGTTCCATTTTATTTTGATCTTTGAACTTTGAGCCTGGGCTTAGACCACAAAAATTGTGTTTCAGGACCACAGAAGAGAGTTTGCTGCACAGACTGCTGTTCTTCTGCAAGAACAGAAAACTCAAAGCTATTTTAATAGCTGCATGTGATGGCAGCAGCCAGTCAGTGAAGCAAAGGTTCGCTCAACACTTCCTGATCAGCCTGAACCATTAATACTAATTCCAAACAACTCTGCTGCTAGATGATTGCCAACAATTTGCAAGTATTTCATCTGCCCATGCTATTGCCACCAAGACAGTTCTGGTTTGTATTAGCTATGCAAGTCAGTCACCTCAGTATAAGCAAAGCCAAAAAGGCAAGTGTGAACTGCTTCTCATTCCAATTCTCTTCCCCATACTAGAACAAATGCCTCAAAGCAATGCAAGGGAACAGGCATTTTACAGAGATGGCACGTAGTTCAAGCATTACCTCTACAGCTATAATCATTCATCTCTGTCTTGACTTACAGTCCTATAGTGTACTAAATACTCTGCACACATAGTATTCCAGTACAATAAGGTTCAGATGTAAGTATTAACCGCAGCCAGAACTAAAGCCAACACTTTTTTTAGTGTTGGACCTGTGCTTATAAAGCCTCATCCCTCACACTCCTGGGATCATATGGGAAAGAGCTCCATATGTTCATGGGCACAAGTCCAATAGCCAGTCTTCATTAGAAAAGAACTCTACAATGCTACAGGATCCAAACCCTCTCTATACCTCTTTTGCTGCCAAGTGTGTGGGACACTGCACACAATGGAACTGAACATGAGGGCTGTGACAAAGGAGAAGAGAACCAGGTAGATGAGGCCTTCCACTCCATCATAGCAAAAGCCCGTCAAAGCCTGGACATAATCCTGGAGAGAGAAAGGAGCAGAATTTCCTGATCATTAGAGAGTTAACATTGAGCTCTAATTCAAAAGCCCTTCCCCTGGACTACAGTCTCTGAAACAGCTTATGAGATTGTAGCTCCTTTTCCAGAGCATATTTCTGCTTTAATTTCAGGGACCTCAAGTGTTTTTCATAACTGATCTAACCTTTATTTCCTCTCACAAAGCACATCTCATATTTATATATGGAATTATTTTTAACTCCACACAGTAAGAATGAGGAGGGACAAAAATGGCAAGTGATGGGGGGGGAGGGTGGTAGGAAAGAAAGCAAAGGCACACTTAAGATAGGACATTTTTCTTTCAGCCTCTCAGCTCCTTCACTATGCCCTGCGGCACAGAAACACATCATGGACTATCTGTTTATCTGCCTCAAACAATTCAGCCAGGGCAACAGTTAGTCCACGCTATACTGCAGCTTTAAGGCATTCCACCCCATGAGAAAGTCAATAAGCCATATGCTATGGAAAAAAAAACATCAGAGAGCCCTGAAACCTTAGGGCTGCAGCTTGTAGACATACAAAGGCATGTTATCTAGTTTCCTATGTTGATCTTTAAACAGAAAGCCAACTTGATCCAAATGCCCATTCTCCTTTCTGCTGGAATCAAACAGTAAAAGCTGTTGCAAACTGTTCTGGAACAGCAGAGGTTTGAAACACCAAACTAATCAGTATACTACAGGCTCTTCAACCCCTTTGTTCTTTCTTAGCTCAAGCCCAGTTACTGAGTACTCACCAAATGCAGACTCCGGCAGTCTACTAAAGCTGTCAGTTGCTGCAAGTTGATCTCTGTTGAATTTAAAACCTCCTGGATCCGAGTAAGATACTCCTGTAAGCAACAAGATAGCAATTACTACATGGAGATGGCTTAGCAGGAGCTGATGTTAGGCTTTGTACAAGGGTAAGGAAAGGCAGAAAGCACAGAGAGAGCCAACTTGAGGAGAGTTACCTTGGAGGTGGGGTGCTCTCTGCTCGCTGACCTCATGAGTTCCACAACATCATCCTGCATTTCTACCAGAGCCTTGTGACTTGCTGACAGCTTCTGCTCAACACAAAACATGCAACATTTCAGCCAGGACACATGCATCAACAGAACTCCTGGGAAAAGACTTAAATCCTACTTCCCAAATACTGAAGCATCATCTGTATGAACAGTACAAGTTAAGATTGTCTCAGCTAACATGGGTGCAGCTGCAAGAGGGTTAAGTTTGACTTTTACCAACCTGGAAGAAGTACAGAGAGAATGGATAGGAGAAAGGAAGAACCAAAGGAACAAACAACAACAAAATACATACACAAAAACCATACACACAGCTGGAGCTGGCTCCAGGACAGAGGGGAAGGAGAAAGAAAAGACAAAGTACTCATGTTCTCACCAAAGCACAGCTGGATTTTTCTACTAAATCAGATGGCTGAGAGAGACCTAATGTTAACACCAGAAGTTGTTTGTATTAGGGTGCAGCCTTCACTTCCCATTAAGGAATCCATGGGAATTTCACATGCAATAGCATGTCAGAGCGTATAGTGAACAACCAGAAATGCAACAGATGGCAATGGTGCATCATACCACAGCTTGAAGTGTTCTTACCCCATCCTTTAAAACAGAGGAAGACAAGACTTAAAAAATCCTAAATATAAATGGTGAAGCAGCTGGTGTCTGCCAAATGGTGGGTGGTGTGGGTTCATTCTGGCCTCTGATACATAAGACAAAGTTTGGGACGGACCCAGGTGCTGTTCCTTCAGGCCCCCACACAAAAGAATAATGACTCACATTTATACTTCAGGGTACAAACCCTTCAACATCCAAAGGATTTAAGAGGCATGTGTGAGAATCACTCCCTCACATTTTGGGAGTGAGGCATTGCCACTGTTTAACCTAAAAGAACCTGCAAGAGATTCAAAGCACGATGTAGTTTCCCACTCTGGCATTAACTGGGTGCTCTTTCTGCATGTTGCTGCTCTTAGAGTGCCATATAAATAGAGATACCACAAACAGAGCCACGGTCCTCACCACATTACGCACAGGCCATTCTATAAGAGGGCATCTTGGAACTGAAACTATGCAGGGAGCGATGAAGTTGGAAAAAAACACCCACTAAATCACAGTGCCACCTCTTGCACAGCTGAGAAATAGCTACCAAAGCTTTACCAACAGGTGGAGCACTCCATAAAGATAACACCTTGCAACTTGCTGCGTGCCCGCATCAAAAGCATTTAACCTATACCCTGCAGGATGCTGAGAAGGGGTGAAGGATGCTTATACTCACCTGCTGGAAAGGGTTGGGGTATCCAGCACTACAGGTCATGTAATAGCGGAGGGTATCTACAAAGACAAAAGGACAGTCATTGTTCCATTATATTGGAATAACAGTGTTCCAGCTTTGCAGCATTATACAGCTGTCACGAGGGAGGTGTTCAGTTCTGAAAGCAATACACAAAATGAAAATGTAATATAAACGGAATCACTTCCATCTCTCCATGTAGGATTACAGTGCATAGATGGCACTAGAGAAAGGGATGTAAGCTGTCTTTAGGGAGAAAACTAAGATTTGTTTTCTTGAAGAGTGAAAGGCAATGGGGTTTTCCCACTTAAATAGTTACATGAAACATCCAAACAGAAGTCAGCACTATCCACTGTATAAATATAAGACCTCAGTCTAGGACATATGTAACTGGATGATTAATTTCTGCAATTTCTAAGTGTCAGACTACCATTCTACAGACACTTAAAGCGACTACAGGCTGCTGTCTAGGACACATAGCAGAGAGAACTCAACTTTCAGCCAGTTCAGTTCACCAGCAAGGTCACTACACAGCCACAAAATACCAGCACAGGACAGGTAGTTAACAGTGATATAAATACAGGCTGCTGTCAAAACAGTGTGCGGTTGAGCCAAAGGAGGTGCATACACACAGCTTGTGCTACCCAATGCTGAATATACCACTTCCTGACCATAAGTTCAAGTGTTTGAAAGAAAAAAAGGCAAAAGACCCCCCTCAAAATCTATCTTCACAACTGGGGATTCTTCTGTCAAGTTCAAGGATAGACTGTTTCCAGGCAGTGCTCTGTAGAAGAACATAAGAAGTCCTCCTAATTCAAAAAAGTCATAACTTAGTAATATCATCTCCTAAAAATGGTGTCACTTTGAAAGCAAGTGAGGAAATGGATGGAAGAAGTTCTTGTCTTCCTGACATGTATTAGGGATGAACATGTAAATAGTAGTGTGTTTGCTGATGGATATGTAATTGCACACAATTAATTTTAATTAGGAGTTTTTAATTAAACTTTAACTAAACGAGTGCATGTCATTCGCTTTGCACCCTTCTTTTGACTTATGTAAAGAAGGCATTTTTAGTATTGGGTCAATAACGCAGGCTTGATCAAGGGAAGAAAGCTCTTACCATGCATTAGGATAACAGCAACATGTTACCTATTTCAAGGAACCTCAGCTCCTTTGCTGGTAACATCCCCAAAGTTAGTCTTTATACTGAGTAACTCCACCACTAATCCCAGCACAGTGAAGACATACAGATAAACTTCCAGATATGACCTTACAGTGCTCTGCTATCAGCATCATTTATTTACAGGCTTGAAGACAGTTATATTCTTCCTCATTCAGATATGTATGAAACCAGCCTGATGCCCTCATAAACCCTCCATAATTCTATACTAACTGCCAACGTGTCCAAATTACGAATAACAGGCTTTCCCCTGCCGTTCTTAATAATGCCGCTGAGGAAGGGAGCTCTGAAAACTTATCATCCAGATGCTTTTAGATTATTTCTTAGACACTTACAGTTCTTCTTTAGACGAATAAAAGCATCAGCAAAATCAGCAGGTTCTTTTAAGTGGTGTTGGCTCAGTAAAGACTACAAAAGCCCCAAAACACACATATCTTCTGCATTTCCCCCTGCCACCAGCATCCTTTTCCCCATTCTCTTTAATCTTCTGTGACTTTCAGCCACAAGTATTGCAAGCTGCAAAGCTATATTCAACAGCCCCAACTCAGAAATCAGCAAAAGGCATAACCACAAGAAGCAGAGCTGTTAAGGAAGCAGACCTGATTGTATCCTGACTTCCCATAAATATTGAACACACCTTTGGGCAACCCAACACACTGGAGACCAAGTGGTATACCACAGCCTGTCAGCTCCTGCACACTGGCAATGTAACCTGACAGCTGGTATTTATAATTCATTAGCCTACTTTGGGGCAGCTTCTGCCAGCTGCTCCATCTCCCTCCCACTGACTCTTTCTCTGGGATGACCTGCGTCTCCCCAGCCAAGCCTCCAAACAGCAACGGGCAGCAGGAACTGCTTTGTGTGCCTCACTCTGGCCAGACCACACAAGCAACTGTCCACAACTACTGAGCCAAAGAAAGGACTGCTCCTCCCAGGCTCATAAATCACACTCAGTGATGATGGGAAAATGGATTAAAATGCACCTGTGCTGAGCGAACAGCACAGCAAAAGCAATCCACAGCATCACACATGGTCTTCATCGTAAGAGGTGTCACCTGAAGTTTGAAGGTGATCCTGGCCCTCCACTCTGCTCTTTTGAGACCCCACTTGCAGCACTGTGTACAGTTCTGCTGTCCTCAACATAAAAAAGACATGCAACTGTTGGAACAAGTCCAGAGGAGGCCACGAGGACGATCATGGGACTGGAGCACCTCCCGTATGAACATAGGCTGAGAAAGTTGGGGCTGTTCAGCCTGGAGAAGAGAAGGCTGCGTGGAGACCTCAGAGCAGCCTTCCAGTATCTGAAGGGGGCCTACGATGATGCTGGAGAAGGACGCTTCATCAGGGACTGTAGCAACAGGACAAGGGGTGATGGGTTCAAACTTAAAGAGGGGAAGTTCAGATTGGATAGGAGGAAGAAGTTCTTTATTGTGAGGGTGGTGAGGCACCGGCACAGGTTGCCAAAAGAAGTGGTAAATGCTCCATTCCCTGGCAGTGCTCAAGGCCAGGTTGATCAGAGCCTTGGGTGACATGATCTAGTGTGAGGTGTCCCTGCCCATGGCATGGGTATTGGAGCTAGATGATCTTCAGGTCCTTTCCAACCCGAACTATTCCATGATTCTATGATCTTGCCACCTATTTATTTTAAACCAACAAACTACTAGAAGTTTCTCTTAGGATCTCACTGGGAGTATCACGTTTACATCTCCTTTATAAGTGCATTCAGTTGGATGAGATACTGCCAATAAGTAGTTCTAGAAATATTTCTTGAGGGCCTTTTGGATCACTTCTGGTGGGCAGATTACAGAGAAGAGCTCCCATTATCATCAGAGTTTGCAGCTTTTAAGCCCAAGATAAAGATTGCTGGTTACAAGTGAAGCAGAAAGCAGTACAGTAAAGTAAGTGTTTCCTTTGCTTGCCCCTGGAAGGCAGGATCAACAAGGCTTCACTGTGGTAGCACTGGCTTTGCAGCTGACAAGTGTGACACTGTACATAAAATGTGCTTCCCAAAATGGCAAAGACAGCAGGAGCAGCCTTCCCCTGCACTGAACCCAGCATGCTAATAGCTGTGGTGCTTTAAAGCTAAAGCTACAATAGGCGGTAAAGCGGCCTTAAAGTGATCACACACGGCAAAGACTGGAAATTAAGAGGAATGTGACCTCTGCTTTCATACCACCAGGCTGGGAAAGAGCAGGAGGCACCTCTACCAGTTTTAAACCTGGTGGAGGCTATCCTGTACACCCCCAAATCTACCATTGCTGTCCAGAAAACAGCTACACTAACCCATCATTTGCAATCTAACAGCTCCAGGCAATTCCTTGCTATAATTATCTTTTTGATGCATTTTTCTCTCAAGGAAAATTCCTGAATGTTGGATGTGATTTTTTAAGCCAGCCTTTAGGCAAACTCACTTACAGGAGAAGGGTTAGACAGGGTCACGTTTGCAGCTGCCTCTGCCTGCAGCAATCCTTCTGACCCACTCTTTCAGTGCACAGGCAGTGAGGGAGCAGAAGGCAGGGAAGGGAACTACCCAAAATGCTTTATTTTTGCAAAATCTGGGTTTCCTAGAAAGGAAAGTAGAGCTGCCTGCTAAAGACAGCTTCAGCTGCTAAAGCTACTTATTGCTTTGCAACCATGGAGACTTACCATTCACTTCAAAGCCCAGCTGAAATGCAAAAATGGCATTATGCACCTGCCAAAAGGCAGTGAGAAGGTCTGTAGGGTAATGAGCAGATCTTAGTTGGAAAAACTCCTCACACCTAGAACAGCTTTTCCCAGCCCTATTTGAGCATTCTGTAAGCATCTCACATTTTACATGTATACCCAGATGAGACTGTCTCTGTGGGTTCAATCAGCAGAGAAAGCTGATGTCTATCAGCTGTGATGTCAAAGGAAGACATGCCTTTTGGCCCGATTTTCCTGCCCAGGTTAAGACATTCTCCACCAGGAATTTCATTTCCCTAAGGTAACCTTCTGACAGCAAAGGGACAGATCTCCATAGCATTTATATGAGAAAGCTCTGCCTGTTGCTTAGACAGATTGTGCCTTCTTATTTAATTGTATGCAATAAGTCATCTGATAATAACATAACATCAGTGAAAAAAGATGAAACTAGAAGATGGCCTCCTGCTTTGAAAATAAACATCTTGGCCACACCAAATCTTTTGACTAACAGCAGGAACCAATTACACAGACACTGTTCAACTCCATTGGCTTTATCTCAATTAATGAATACTGGATGAGTTAGGCACATATATCAGCCTCTTGTGCAAAATGATTTAAGTCTTTCCTTCTCCAGGAAACCTGCATTAAGGCTCTTTGCTCCTGTTCTCCTCCCTCCCTCCCTTTTCTTAATGCAGCACATTTTATCTACAAAACAAGGAGATCAGCTAAAAACATGACAACAATGATAATGCATTTATTCAGATCATTCTCAGCTCCATTAATTCTATTTAGATTTGCAAACAGCAATTAATAGACAAACAGGAATATTAACATACTACTTGCCCAGTACCCAAGTGTGCTGGTTTGGGCTGAGGTAGAGTTAATTTTCTTCATAGTTGCTGATATGGGCCTGAGACTTGGATTTGTGCTGGAAACAGACGTGTTTTAGTGACTGCTGAGCAGTGCTTACACAGAGCCAAAGCCTCTTCTGCTCCTCACCAGTGAGGAGGCTGGGGATGCATAAGGAGTTGGGAGAGGACACAGCCATGACAGCTGACCCCAAATGACCAAAGGGATATTCCAGACTATACAATGTCATGCTCAGCATATAGAGCTGGGGATGAAGGAGGAAGTGGAGACATTGGGAGTGATGGGATTTATCATCATCCCAAGTCACCGTTACCTGTGAAGGAGCCCTGTTGTCCTGGAGATGGCTGAACACCTGCCTGATCTGATCTGGGAAGCAGTGAATTGAGTCCTTGCTTTGCTTGCTTGCATGTGTAGCTTTTGCTTTACTTATTGAACTGTCTTTATCTCAACCCACAAGTTTCCTCACTTTCACCCTTTCCATTCTCTCCCATCGCACCAGGAGGAAGTGAACAAGTGGCTGTGTGGGGCTGAGTTGCTATCTGGGGTTAAACCATGACAGCACCACAGTTATTTTTCTGTGAAAACTACTATAACTATCACCAACATAAAAGCACTGCAAATACACCAATCTCCCATCCCACCAGGGGGAAGTGAGCAGCATTCATCTCTGTCTGAATGCCAGAGCAGAGGGTTGGGAATATTACCACATATTATATTTAAAAACAACATCTAAGAATAGTGATTAAAGGGAAAAATTGACCCAGCACTACAAAGCTCCTTAAGGTTACTTGTTGGTTCTTCCATCCTTAAAAACATATGGCAGCACCTAGCCCAGTATGCCACAGGCCAAAAGCAGGTACCTAGGCAAGACTGAGTGCTCTCAGGGCACGAGGGCAAGAATACCCTCTCAGACCAACTACAGCAGAAGTGATTCCCAAGGTAAATGTGCTTACGAAATGTGATATATATATTCTAATTCCCAATGGATTCTTCTTTCATGGATTACCTGAGCCCTTTCATCCACTCACACTCTTAGCTCTTTTCTGAGTTGAAAAATTCATGGTCAGCTACACTCTGGTTTCACTTGGATGGAACTAGCTGGAGCAATCTTTGTTTCTGCCTCATCTATCTGTACTGCTGTTAACGTTGGACAGCATTATCCGAAGAGCAGAGGCAGCAAACCAGAGACTGTGAAGAATCCATGCACTAGAATGGAATGCACCTTTCAAACAGGGCATCTTCCTCCAAGAGGACCACACTTGATGCTGGTTCCCAGCTGCCTGTCCTGCCTCCCCAAGCTCACCACTCTTGGTGTATATACAGTTTAACTGATGACAAAGCAGCTGCTACAATTTACAGCCAAGCATGTTAAGGGATACCAACACCCTGAAAGATGTTTCTAAGGAGTGTCATTGAGCAGTCCCACACTGCATCGTGACTTTTCTTCCTGCTCAGGTGCACGTGAGTGTCCCGACTTTGGGGACCATGAGCTATTTCCGCAGATTCCTGATCATAAACTATGACACAGCAGTGAAAATCCACATGGGAAAGGCAGAACATTGGATCATCTCCCAGCCAGCTGCCTAGTGCAATGGCAGGCTCAGAAGTTAGACTGATTTCCCACTGAAAAAAGGAGAAGGCGCTGAGGAACACGCAGCGGCTGCTTGACAGCAGGGAGCTGACACACCAGCCTCCCACAGAAGGGGCCACCCTTCCGACTCATGCCTGTGACAACACCTGCTCTTCCTCCTCTTCAGCGTTTCACTTGGACCCATTCACTGTTATTTATGGAGCCTTGACAACTGTTAGAGGTGGTGGTGCTGTCAGAACAGCCTGATTTCACCCAGGGGAGTTAACTGTCCCTGCCCAGTGAAGCAGGAGGAGGGAATGTCAGTCCTGCACTCACCGTTAGGAGCCAAGCAGACAAGGACAACTGAAACAGAGCAATTGCACAAAGGGGCGTTTCTTCAGTTTCCCAGGGTCAATCTAATTGGTACCAAACATGCTCCAGAACTGATCTGCGCTACCAAATTAGAGCCAATTGGCCTCACTGACCCGTTTGCCTCCTTGAACAACTAGAAGACTAGCTTGGTACCTTGGTGCCACTTTGTCACCTTCACAGACAAGAGAGGATTTTCATTTTGTGTGGTGATAAACACTCATTCTCCTCCCTTATTGCATTTCTTTGTTACAAGGAGAGCTGCCTGGCTCTCTTCTCTCCTTCTCAGGAAATCAATAAATAAGGCATTCCAAAAATAAGCTGTAGAGTGATAACATCAGCTTGTACATACTCTTTTATACTGCAGTCTGCCTCCAGACAAACAGTTCTTATTGCTTCCAATCCTCGCATCCTCAGCCATTGCTACCTACCTAATTTCTGATCAGTTGCACAGTGAGAGGCAGCATTTGGCTAAGCACCCAGCCATACACTAGACCTTCTGTACACAAGGCAAAGATTCTCTGATTCCACTAAATGAGAACTAGGGAAAACACAGATGGCTCCTTTTGCATATCAGCGTCATTGCTTATTTGTGTTTTATCATACAGAGGAACTATCAGGGAAGAGAAGGTAGAAGAGAAAATTAACTTTTATCTAAGCAGCAAACTCAGTCCTGAAAAATCCTTTTCCTTTCTAGCACTTACAGTATCTCTGCTGGCACTTTTTTAGGCCACAGTTCTAAATGCCACTTTTGCCCCCCACTGAGGTCCCAACTGGAGGCACCCCTCATCTCACCAATCACTCCACTCTAAATTAGGAACCACAAAGCCAAAATCCATTAGTACTTCAGCTGGATGCCACTGTGATGGAAGCATCTTGCTTTAAATGGAACAGGATAAACAAAAATACTGCATTTATAATGGAAAGCAAAAAATCATACTTACTTGTGGCACTTTCCATTCATTTACCTTTTAAATTAAAGAAACTACTATTTATAGCCCCCATTAAGGAAAAAATATAGATGTTTGTTGATAAGAGATATAAAAACGACTATTCTAGATTCAGGAATACAAGAGCAAGATTTAAAAATGACAACTCAAACTCCACATTGCTATTGCCACACTTCTGCTACTTCGAGAGGAGAACAAGATTCAAGAGTGCTATATTTAAAGCAGAATAATCCAGAGACTTCTGTTGTTCTACCTTATGAGTTATTTCCAAGACAGAAGAAAAGTTCTGAAGGCTCTTCTGGCAAAACTGTACATGTGCACTTCTGACCAGGGTATAAGTGCTTCCTTGGGAGGACACTGTTTTTTCAGAGCTCCACACACATATGCTTTTCCCCACTGTCCGCAAGCTCCTCCGTTCCAAACACAGCCTTAAATTCTCAGCCCCTGCCACGCTCCTATGCAACAGCTGGAGCCACAGTAACATGTGCCAAAGCCAGTCCCAGCACTTACCAGCACTAAGCACTGCATTCTCTTCAACCACTTTGGAGACATAAGCATCGGGGCTAATACAGAAGTCACTGGAGCCCTAGATAAATGCAAGACAAAAGGGAAAAGGAATATCAAAGAACACCAGTATCAAAGAACAGTTGAGCCAGGTTAACATCAGGGAACTCTCTACTATGGTCATGTTTCAGATGCTGAAGTCTCTCATTGTCACCCCACTAGCACTGCTTTACACAGACACAGCAGTGCTGGAGTAGCATCTAGTGCACCACACCACAGAGAAAGGAGGAGCTCTCTACTTTTCATAGATGGAAATTGCTAGGACAGCTACTTAGAACAAGATGTGCTATAAAACACAGTGTAACATTAATCTCATGACTGATAAACCTGCAGCAAAAGGTGAATGGGACTTGGATCAGAGCCACTTACCACAGCGACAGCCAACTCCAGACCCAGGGATCCCCAGCTGACAATCAGGGCAAACACCCCAAGCAAGCACACCCTGTGGGAGACAGACAGATGGCAGATGTAGCAGCTCTGATTTCAAGCAGATCCTTTCACAAGATGTATTATTTGGAGTCCAAACCAATTGCCAAACCCAAAATTATCTTCACATAAACCATCCTCTTCTATACGAACAGCAGAAGAGAAGTTTATATCCAACTCTTGGTTCACATGTTACCTGGCCCTGGGCCTGCAGGGAAGGAAGAAGAGGGTGGAAACAAAGTCTTACCCTGCTTCTAGCAGGGAAGCCAAGGCACAAAGACACAAGGGTGGCTGTGGGGAAGGCAGATCAGCAGATGGATGACTACAGTCCCACTGCTTTCACTGTTCCCATTCTGGACTTCACTTTCCAGGTCCAAAGATATTAAAAGAAAAAACCCCAAAAACATCCTGACCCAAAACTGGACAAATCCCTCCTGTTTCTAGAATAACCAGGCAGTTGTTAGGTGTAAGCACTGCATGGCTAAGACAGTGGGAGGGAACACTCAGTCCCTGTTAGGACATCTGCCTTTGGTTCCAAGCAGTACCTAAGCATCCCACAGAGCCCCAGGAGACACAGTAACCCACAGGCAAACAGTTCAGAGCAACAGTTCAAGTGCCTAGCACTGCCATGTGAGTCCACCTCTTCACAGGTTTTGAAGTGCTGTTCTGAGAGCTGGACCTCATTACCAACAGAAACAGTGGGAAGTGGCTGCTATCAAGAGACAGAAGGCAGAGAGATGGCAGAGCAGTGGTCTCAGTGATGTTGAGCTACCACACACCAGTGGAAAAGGGCTTCGCACTTCCCCAAATGGTGCATTAGCTCTTCACCTTTGCTGTCAGGAGTGCTAGACATGCTTAGGCAAAAGGGCTCCCCAACTCCCTCACCTACAGGGATACAGACTAACAAGCAGTTTCATTTTATGTATCCCTATCTTCAAAGCAAAGGGACACTGGGTCGCTCTCTCAGGGATACCTTTTCCTTCAGGCTTTGAAACATAAAAGCAGGTTCCCTCCCACCCACACCCTGAAGAAAACAGCAAAACCGGTTCATAACCAAGATATTATTTATTCAAACCTAGTGCTAGCACCTCTGTGAGGAAAGGACACCTCTCTTTTCTGTTGTATTTGTTTCACTGACTACCAGAGCTGTAAAAAAATAAATCTATAGGTCTCAATTAAAAAGAAATCTACCCTTCAGTCTACCAATTTATTTTGATTTTGAGTAATCCCTGTTCTGTGAATGGATTCTGCTCATCTTGCAGAAGTAATGGAGCTTCAACAGACTGACCCCTGTGTAGCACTGTGGAGTGAGACACTAAAGACTTTGTTGTACTTTTTCCAAATGGATGGAAAAAATATTATCCAAGGATCAGCGAGGTTCTGTGGTTTTATGACACACAGACAACACAGCTTCGTGCCTCAGCTGAGCAAGGGTAATCAATAAGACACATTTGTTGTTTTATTTTAAATGAAGATGACTGGGTCAGTAACTGATTGTTTGGCTGAAATATCTAAAACTGGCATTTCACCATCTTGCTTGGCTGTGGTACATTTGCTTCTTTATGCCATGTGCTCCCTTTGGGGAATGCCTTAATATGAACTTCTGGCTAACAGGGAATGAGATTCTAATTTAAACCCTGGGTTTACCATCTGTGCATACACACTTGGACTTCTGTCTGTATAACCTGCCAGGTATGAAGTCACCTGGCAAATAATAAATCTGAATATGCATTCCAGTTATTAAAATGGCATCACCATGTACCAGGATAAACTCTTGGCCATGTTGAACCGTCGCTGTGTTTACAACACCAGATCCTTTGCTCAACCTGCCAAGCTAAGCCAAGCTACACAATAGGGAGAGGAGTATCGCTTCTTGTAATGGGGCCTGAGCACAGCAGCACTTGCAGTGCATTTTAGAAATAGGCATGCATTAATACTGTAGTACCATGGCAACAAGACTCCTCCTCATAACTGTACAAACCATTGCTTGTTCTCAATTTAACATTGCTTGTTCTTCAGGTATGACAGCCAAAGGTAAACAAGAGCAGAGCATGACACAAAAGGCACGCTACCAGGTTGTGCAGATACATGCAACGCTTATCCGTACTTAACAAATGCCTTCACAACTGTAGAGAATTAAAGGGAGATTTTTAAATCCTATGAATTTAAGGGAGGATAGTCACATCGCTATCATCCAGCAAATGGAGGCTACCAGAGCTACCCACTGGAAGGCAGACTGCCCACATGAGTTCCCCATCTTGGATGAGTAGGCAATGGACACCAGCACTGTTGCATTTTATAGCTCAAGAACCTTCCTGCGAGGATCTCTCAGATTTAGCCCTAATCCTACCCACAGAGCTATGCTCTACGAAGTCTCTTTGCATCAAGAAATTCATTTAAGGTGCTCAGTCTTAGAAGTCCTTGATAACAACTAACAACAGCCTAGAGTTTTAAACTAGCAGGCACTTGGATTCAGATGGTCTTCCTTATCCTCTGTGCCTGGGTCAGGACTTACCCCATAAGAATGGCCCTGGAGTTTCTAATGAGTCCAAAGAGCACCAGCAAACATATCAGGACATGGAAGAGGAGCAGACCCAGGTATCCCAGCCACCTGCAGCAAACAGAATACATAGTCTGCAAAGGAAATCCAGTGTATAAAAGGCACAGACCAACAAGCTAGCGTGACTCATGGGGAAAACGTAGCCCTTTTAAGTAAAAGCCACCACTAATGATTAATGTCCAGGGAGCTCTGGATACTTGCTGGGTTTAGAGTCAAAGCAGGTAAAAACATATACACAACATGGCCAGCATGCACAGTTGCTGAGAAACGAGACTGCTAATCTTGTTCTTGTGTGAAGTTACATGCAACTGGACACCATCAGGTGAAGAGGAGGCACTGCATCCTCTTCAATTTCCTAGACATTTGTTAGAAAATGCTTATTTATTCCACATGTGTGGACTGAGGTTTTATTTCGGGGAATACCGCTGATGCAATCTTTTATTAAATACGTTTAATAAAAGGGAACATTAGGATGTGCTGTTAACTTATGGAAACAGTCCAGTTTTCTACTCTATTTAGCTACTGTGCCATGCAACTACAACACGCTGATTAGGACACAACAGTAACTCTCTCTGTGGCCGTTTTTTCTCCAGTGTTAGAACAAGCTACACATTCAGAGTAAGTTTCCCTTCAGCTGGTAATAAACACAGTTAAGAAAAAAGTTGTCGCACATTCTGATTTAAACTGAATGCAAATTTTGCTGTAAGAAACAAAAGAACTACTTGAGCCAAGAGCAGCTGTGGTAATATACAGAGCCTCTGGCTCAGCCATCCAGAAGACACACATCATTGTTGCAAAACAGATGCTACTACATCTACACTACAGCATGCTACACACCTGTACCAGTCATAGAGGTCAATCTGAATTGCCAGCTCCTCCAGAGACAGCTCTTCATTCTTCCAAAAGGGGATCTCAGTTGTTTGCCTGACCAGCTCATCCAAGAGACCTTGCAGTTTCTGGATAACATGCAGGTAGTCAGTCTGCTTCGTGAACATCTCCTCGAGGACAAGCAAGTTTGGTTCTGCTGTTTGGTTCAGGGCCACTGCAGTATCTAGTACCTGTGTTATGGGAAAGCAAGAGGGAGGAAAAAAAAGATGGCAAAACCAAGATAAATAACTAAAGGACAGGAAGCCAAGGAAGTAAAAGAGGATTCATTCTTACTAGCAAGTCATGGACAGCTACCAGATTACCAGTTCTCTGTCCTAGAGGCTCAGACTGCGCACCCTTCAAAAGAAACTCATAAGCATCTATAAAAAAATTTGTTTGAAAGTAGTCCAATAATGGCATCTCAGCTGAGCCTCTAACACATGCACACATTTTGCAGCCATCAGGGTCACAGGATGATAGGATGGAATCAGAGGCAGCACAAGAACAAGTGATTGTGCTAAAATGATACATTTTACTAAGAGATTTGTCTGCTTTGGCCTGCCTCCTCTTCCGGGTGTGGAAGGGAGCTGATCAGAAGCTGTTTATAAACCTAGCAAAGGGAAGACTTCCTTTAACAAGCTGTGTTTGCTTTGATATTTTTAGAAGAGCTGAAGCAATCACCACTCAGCTAATGGAAATTTTAGCACATCTCTGAACCCAGAGACTAACAAAAAATAGGAAGAGATACAGGCACAGCCAGATTCAAGAAAAGAGGGGCTGAGCAAGTCTGCTAATTCCCACACTTCCTCTTTGCTAGCACATCTCTCCTAGAGCTTACCCTGTCCTGGACACCAGCCACAGTGCGGTTTGCATGGCGTAGCGAGTACGTCAGCCTGTGAATGCCGTCACTGGTCTCTCCATTCCCATAGAAGCCTACAGCAATTCCAGCACTGCAGAGAAAGAAAGGGTTAGAGCTAAGTGGCAAGCTATATAATGCATGGCTTATTGCTACAGCACCCTTGGTAATCACATCAGCACTTGACACAGAAAGGGAAGACTCATAGAATCACATCAAAGAACCACAGAATGGTTTGGGTTAGAAGGGACCTTAAAGATCATCTAGTTCTAACCCCCCTGCCATAGGCAGGGACACCTGCATGCCTCGCAAAGGGAGGCTGGGGTCATGCTCCTCAGCAACCACAAAAAAAAATCCCCTGTAAATGTTTGCCTGTGTTTTCCACTCAGCCACCAACTCCCTATATAAGGTCCATATAATGAACAGAGGAACACCATCCCTTCTCAGTATGTAGGTTTCATTTATGGTACAATAATGAAGATCTGTTGCAGAACTAGGCATGGGCAACCAGAAATCCAGCCAGCCAAGCAGCACTCCAGTGGCTCCTCCAAGAGCTACCATTGCCATGTCAGGGGACACATGCCTTCCCTGGATGTAAAATACAGATTGTTTCATTAAATTTCTTAACAGCAGGACACAAAGAGCTTGCATTGACTACTAGCATAAGATGGTGGTTCCTCTATATTTTCCATGCCTTCTACACTGTGAACTATCTATGAACCTCATCTATCTTGATTTATCTTCCCATTAGAAGCATTTGTGTCACACTGGTTTAGAGTACTGGGAAAGAATAGCTTAATAACTTACTGGGACAAAAGGCTTATTTATTGTTAAAGCAAATGAATTTCAAGCTTGTGGACACAATTCAGCTCCAGCTGCTTAGCAAATTACCACCTATCAGATGATTTGCCATAACTGTCCACATGTATCAGCCTGCCCCAATTACGAAGTAAACCATACTATCTTAAGCCTTACTTAAAGGGGGAAGATCCTGTAAATGAGTTGAAACCAGGAAATAATCTCATCCAAGTCAGTGATGCATCTTCTATTAAGGCATCACTGCAGGAACTCACAGTTCCTCTTCCCAAGCCCATTTTATCTAATAATAGAGGAGGAAAGAACTTGTGAAGGGGTCACACAACTAAATTCATGGCAAAAAAAAAACATTACCAAGATACAAAATTTCTATTCTTGTGTCACATTTAGTTTCAAAGCTCCCAGGATCTGTTCTGGGAAGGTTCTCACAACACCAAGGTTGTGTCTGCGGCAGTGGAAAGGAAGGTGTTGATGGTTTTGGGGTAAATCTGAAGTTATTCTGGACAAAACGGTTTCTTCACAGTTTCTTCTTGTGCTTGAGTTACAGCACTATGCTCACAGAGCTGGTTTGAAGGGGGAATAAAAGAGGAAGGAAACAAGCCAAAAACCAGCTTTCAGAACAAGTAAGCATAGTGCCTTTGTTTAACAGGAAGGGCCACTAAAGGATATTAAGTATTCTTCACCACCACCACTACCACGCAGCTGGGAAATGAAGCCAAGCAGGCAAGCCAGGGCAGGCTTTGTCTTGATAACAGACCCTTGCAGATTTGTTCTGGCACACACATCAATCCACAGTCCAAAAGACTGTTTCTGCTCTTGCTCCTCTGCTGCAGGAAGACAGCATCCATCCCTCCTTGCCTGGGTTCATCCACTTCAGAAAGACCAATATAGTTCACATGGTTGCATTTCTACTTTCCCCTCATAAATACAAGAAATAAGCAAAGATCACACATTGGAAGTGGATCCACTGTGAAAATCTGTGTGCTGCTTTTTCCAACAACTGATTCTCCATAAATTATAGAGAGCTTGGCCCATAAAAACCTCAGTTGAAGAGTCTTCCAGGGACAGTAGGCAGCTTACATCATATCTAGAAAGGCAGCAAGTATATAACTCTTAGTATTAGTGTTAATACAAGAAATTATCCTCTTTCTTCATGAGCACCATTCCTCAAACATTTTCCTAATGCAAATGATGTTGGCAATTAAAGAGAAAAACCCTTTGCATTCCTCACTGGCTGAAGCTATTATCAGAGCTGATAACACATGCTTAGGATGCACAGGGGCAGAGGGAATAAAAAAGATACACACACACTTCTTCCACTTAAGAGAGATTACAGAGCCAGAGCTATGCCCAGGATAAGGCAACTCAGCATCCCATGGCTTGAATTTCCTCTTGTCTTATCAGAGCAAATATTCAGAAAGACCCTTTTGCTCTCCTGAGCAGCAGCAAACTTTAATAGTTGTTTCTACCACAGACACATGAATTCCAGAACATTCTTGACATTCAATATGCAGATCTGACCCCTTTAATTAGCGAGCAGCTTTGATTCAGCCTGTTACCACTACTAGAAGCTTATTCTTTCAGCAAAGACTTGGTAAGTGCCCAAAACCTGCTGTTTGGCTCTCAGCATTCCCAGCACAGTAGCACTGTTATGGTGGAAAAGACTCAGAAACAGCGCACTGAAGTAGCAGCAGTCATCTTGCCCTTAAAGATGCAGCACAGATAGGTACACAAGTCAGTTTACTCAAAGGGACCATTTATGAAGTGCTAGCAACTACAGGCAAGTGACTTGAGACTTGTCACCCTACTGAAGGCAGAACTAACCCAGCAGCCATCCCTAGGATTCCTATCCATCCCTGTGCAAACCATAACTTTGACCTCCCTTAAACCCTCTAGGCAGTCGCTACTCCTGAAAGAAAACACTAGAGCAATAGGAACTGGGATGAAAGCCATTTTATTCAAGTAATAAATTCCTCTGGACATGCATCTCACACATTCACTAGAAACTACACCTAAAGCATTAAGTTTTCCATTACTGCCCAGCAAAAGCCAGCTCCACATTCATCCCCTGGGCTAGCAAGAGCCACTTACACTGACATTCCTTCTCCTAGGAGCAAGCTGCACAGATTTGTGACAGTTCCCTTACTATCATGCTAGAGAAGGGAGGAAAACATCCCTGAATCCCAGGCTGGGGGCAGCTGCCTGGACCCACGCTGTGACTGAGGAGGGGGAGAGCTGAAGGGCAGGCAGTGGGAGAGCTGCCAGTGGGGGAAGAGAACTGTTGCTGCTTAGTTTTCTGCTTGCATTTGGCTCCATCTAAATCCAATAGTTGTTTCAAATCCCTGCCTACACACACTGGTGTAAGTTGCTATTGTTTAAAGCAGATTTAAGGATTTATACTAGTTTTTAACTACTTTCTATTTGATTAAAGAGAAACAGAGGGGCTTCATCTATTTAAGGGCATTCTTTTAAAGTAAAAATAGATCAACTCATCTTAACCCAACAGGGTAAGTCCTTGAGGTCAGGACAAATCACATGGCTACTTGCACAAACCCTGGGGGCTCAGTAACCTCAGATAAGGCAGATCCATCTCCCAGTACAGGATGACAAAATCCTCACCTGATGGGGAAGCCTGCATTTCTGTCATGCACCGTGGATACAAGAACAGCATTCCTGAATGACACAGCTTTTTTCCACCCTAGCACCCTCTGGAAGATACTCCAACGCATTTTCAACGCTTCTATAGGAAAGTCATCTCCACTTCTGCTATTCTGGCTTCTGTCACACTCCCTTCCCTAGCATACACACATACCTCTCCTGAATTCATGCTGTCCCTTCTTCAATTCCTCCTCCCAAACCTACCTTTGTCATTCTTCTATCACTTCCATTACCCCCACCTCTCTCCTGCCTTCATTCTCACTCACATTTTTAATGAAAATCTCAGAAATCAATCTATCAAGCTCTTACAGGCCATTTAAGCTACTCTGCTGTTCAATACTGCATTTAGAGAAGCCACTTGGCTACCCAGTCCTTTTGGTATGTTTTAGGAAACCCACTTATGTTAAGTCAAGAAAGCTCCCAAGCTTAACACTATCATCACTAGAGCACACCCACAGAAACACAGTAGGGAGATAGTAAACTGTACCAGCTCTTCAAAGAGTTATCTGACATGAGACAGAAGAGCAGCATGTCACGATTCCCATGTATTCCTGTAGATTCAACCATACAATTTAATGCACTGCATCTTGTATGCACACACTTCAGTATCACTTTTCAACAAGACTCAAGAAATTCAAGTCTGCGGAATAGCTTTCTGTTGTTTGTATGCAAAAGCCATATGGGCTTAGGACATCCCTTGATAAAGAACAAGAAATACCAAGTGCAATTCCGAATTAGCTTGCAACATGACCTGCAAAAAAATGTTTTGTGGATTGCTCAAGGTACACATGAACAGCAGAATGTTAATCTGATACAGTGAGTATATACATGCCTTCTGGTGGTGAGATCCTCCTGGTTTAATACCCACGCACAAACAGTGAAAACTCCTCCGGGTACCCAGTCACCAGTCTGAAAAGATGAACACTAGCCATTCACATCACATCCTTAGAAATGAATAATCTAACTACACCGAGTCATCTTTAATTACAGGAACTTCATAAGGAGAGCCCTTTTTAGACTTGATCTTCTCAGGAGGAATGTTAATTTGTCTGTCTAATTACCACCTTGCACTTTAGCACCAAGGGAAAGTGCTATTACTGGCACTTTAGAAAGCAAGTTTTCACCATCTATTTGTACCCATTTCTTTCAGGTGTCTCCTCCATAAAGCTTCTTACTCATCAGAGCTGAGCTCCCTCCTGGGACAGTTGGGGTCACCTAAACTGGTGGATGAGATGATTTATAAGACAACTCCCCATACACAGAAACCAATCACAATTGGTAAGGACTAGAAGTTAAATAAGTATTCAAGGAATAATCTAGGCAAACCACACTTCGTGGCTAGAGCAACTGGAAACACTCATTAGAGAGACATTTTGTTGGAGAGCTCCTGTTAACCAGTTATCCCTTCTGCTGGCTCAGCATTCTCCCTTTTGCTCAGCAGGAAATAGCAAATCATTAGGAAACAGTGATCCACAGCACTCAGCAGGATTCACAGTACAAACAGCCCTTTGGGATTATGTACTATGTAAATAAGCATGTACTAGGCACAGCTGGACTTAACTAGTTCTAGGATAGGAAGACAAGATAGGTTAACAATAGTTAACCAGAGTTAACTAGTTCTAGGATAGGAAGACAGATCAGCTGCTGTTTGGAACCTCTTGTTGCTTCAGCATCCATGCTACTTCTCTCCCCTTACATATGGTGCTACAAACTGTCTCCCAGGTCAGCCCACTGTCAGGCAGACATTCAGAATAGCCTTATTTCCCATCGCTCTCAGGCATCACAGCATTTGCCCGTCTGGCACTTCTGCTATGTGCAACACACAGCTTGGATAGGATATATCCAGTGGACTAATCTTTAGCTGTTAGTATCTAACTGGGACTTCCTGCTGGCACAGATCAGATTCCTTGCTTGTCAGAAGCTGCATCTACATTCCCAGCCAGACGATGAGCACAGAGTGCCAAGAGGCCCCACTTTGAGTGCACTGTGGTGCCCAGCTGCTGGAAAAGGGGCAGAAAACTGACCTCAGCTTTGCAGGAGAGCAGCAGCACTTGGACAGCACCTTCGCTCACCACGGATGGTACCAACCTGCTATTGCTCCAGTGCAACAACATCAGAATGGATATTTAAAACATGATTAAAAGAAGTCAAGACATACTCATTCAATATCACTGTAGATTCAGGTAGAATCTTAGTTTTAAGGATACTCCTACATCTAGTACTTGCAAAAAACAAATGTTACAACCAGGATGAGAACCAATGGTTTAGATTTTGAGGAAGCTTAAGCAGTTTTCCAGCTTACAGGCTTGATTTGGAGTCACATCAAGTTTACCAGAACTTATATGCTGACCTTCCAACTTAAAGTTGTCTCACATACGTTGTTCTGCTCACCTCCTTCTCACCCTTTCCACAATTAAAACCAGTCAACTACTGCACCCTGTAGCAGCTGCCCTGGACACACATACTACTTTACAATGGCTAACAAGAGCCTATAGCAGCAGCACAACTATAAATAGCATCAGTAACAAAGGATTAGGACCACAGCACTTTCAGTGGATTTGAATGGATACAGCTGAAACTGCCAAGATCACTAAAAAGAAAGGTGAATGAGGCTGAGATTTCTTCTTTGCAAGTTGTTTTCTGGTTTGCCTTTCCATTCCTATTTGCATTCAGTAAAGTACAGAAGAGCTCCCTGCAAAGATGGCAACATTGGCTAGCACAGTAGGTCTCCTCCTCAACACTGAACCCCTGCCTCTACAGGCAAACCCAACCCTAGCTGCCAAACAGAATGTGTGCTCTGCAGTGTCTGCTCCAGACTTCAGGGGTTTTCTATTCTCTTAAGTAGTGCCTTGAAAGAACAAATATACAAACGCATTAGTAACACAATCTAGCTCTTGAACAGCTAAGCCTGGCCTTCACAGAACATTCTCACCTTCAGAAAGATCACATACCAGATCAGCAAGTAAATACAAAAAAACACTGTTACCTCCTTTCTGAATAGGGGACTGCTCCCAGACCTGCCAGCCCTGCAGAGGGGCAGCTAAGACCACTTGGAGTCTTGAACAAGAGTAGATGGCAGGGGACTGTAAGAAATCCAGTGCTCAATCTCAGTGGACACGTCCATAGAGCCCATTCTGCCCAAGTCAAAACAAACTAAGCTCAAGCTGCCTTCCAGAAGTTTGCAAGGATGTCCCTGCTTTCAGATGCCCCATCATTAACTTTCTAGGAAATGGGATCCTCAAGAAAAACTCAAAACACCAAAGCCAGAAAACAAACAAAATGTACATTCTCTCCTTTTAACTTCTTCTGCATGTGTTCTCCTCTAATTATTTAATTTCTCATTTTCAGAAACCCTTCTTTTCACTTCACCTCCACAACTTTCTATTGCTCACTCATAACATGAAACATTACTGACACTAGCACCATTACTAGCAACCCTTGGAGATGGCAGTTAGTGCAGATAATGAAATGCAGCACTGTCTTACACAGGCTGCAAAACCTGCACGTCCACTCCAGTCAAATACCAATACTTCCAAACACAAAAGAATCCTCAGTGCCTCTTTTGTCCTAATCTGCTCCACCACAGTCATTCTTTTTGGACACTGGATTCAAAGAAATCTCCAACTAGACATGATAAATATTTCAACTGTATCCATCCCATTTAAGCGATAAGCTCCCAAGGATGCAGTGTCCTTGATTTACCACTTGCAAAGCATCAAAGAGCAGGACATTAGCTATTCCTTTTCACACTGCTCAAACCATTAGCCAGTTCAGCAAGTGGCAGAAAGGAAGAAAATACATTACAGATATGTTAATCATACGAATACCAAATGGAAAGGGGGATTACTGCCAACATTCACTAACTAGACACAGCATACCAAGCTTGAATATGCACACACAGGACACATCACCCCAAAACCATGGAGGACCCCTTTCAGGCCTCAACCATACCTGCAGACCAGGGTTGCAATGATGACACACCATGCTGTACAGCAGCAGTCAGCATTTAGATGTTCTTCACTCTTCCGATGGCGGCAGCACAGCCAAAACGAGTAGAACAAGAGAAAGAGCAGGTCCAGAGCAAGGCAGGAGAGAGCGATGCCACCCAACAGCAACAGAGCCTGTGGAAAACAGGGATAGGCATCACATCTGACCACAGCACAGCCATAGCAGGGGTGTGATCCAGGGCCCAGACGTTTAAGGCCTCTGCAACAAGTCAGTGCTGAAGGAACGCCTTTAAAACAAGTTGGGTCTTGTGTATTTTTTACATACAAACAGGAGATTTTTAGCCCCACTTTCTTCCCTCTCTGCACCCCACTCAGTGAAACCTGGAGAATGGTTGGACTTGATGACCTTAAAGGTCTTTTCCAACCTAGCTGATTCTATGTTCTGTGCCCTAAGCAGCAAATTGCAGACTCGGACAGACAAAATGGCTCAGTTAACAGACTAAGTGAATCAGAGAGGGTTTTCCTCTTTACTCCTGAGCAGAGGTCAGCAGATTTAAAGGGAAATAAAAAGTTCAGCCAGCTGCCTCTATCTGCACAGTTCTTTAATCTTCATGAATAAATATGCAGGCTTATTCATTAGTAATCCAAGTGCATGAGTGGGTTTGAAAGGGGGTGGAATTTATTATACATGCATGAGATTGATTTTAAAAAAACTAATCCCCATGCCATGCGTCTGTTCAAGGTAGATCCAGAATAAATGCTAAATCCCTCCATATACCACCCATATCTATAGGTACAACAAACATGGATGCTACAGACACACTGGCTTGAGGCCATCCCAGGCTGAATTACTGTGTTATACCTATTTCTCGTCAGATGCTCCTGGAAAAGGAAGCAGTAAGTGTTTAATTCTGTTCTAATTTCAATTTGCTCCATTTAAATTTCTTTGTATTTGGAAAATCCTGGATTAAAACCAAAAATGCAAAACAATTTTGTTAAATATAATTTAAAAAAAAATAAAATCCATTCCAGCCCCAAATCCAGCCACACTTTCCCATATGAATTGATCAAGTAAAAGGATGTTACTTTATCCATATGCTTTTTTGGATAAACCCTTGGAGTGGTGACAAGTGTCAGCTTATTAGAAATGACTTGAATATCTGGAAAGGTCCTGAGTCACCCACTGCTGCTCCAGTATTGAAAAGGCAGACAGATTTCTATCAGCAAACCTAAAACAAAGCTTTGTTCTTTAAATCAGTATCTCTTTTTCTCCCCATGCAGAAATTCCTTAAAGAACATATACGCTTCCTCCCGATTGAAACAACTTCCTCCAGGTCAAAGAAATAAAACAAAGAATGCTGTGATTAAAGAAAGATTTTTAACAAAACCGGTGACTGTTTCTATCAGGGTCTGGTAGTAACTTGCTCTTTGTAGGCTTTTCTTCCCCTTCTTTCCCCCCAGCTTGCTCCATAGGTACTCCCTGATGAGATATTATCCTGGCAAAATGTATGAGCTACACGACATACTTTCCAGCCAAGCAAATGTCAGAGTATACAGAGTATAGGGCCCATCAGCTGCACATAATGAGATCCACACTAGTTAAACCTAACTGCTGCCTCACAGATACTCCACAAAGCCATACGCTGTTTGTTTTCCCAGCCTACAGGAACCTTTAGGTTCCAAAGCCCACCAAGTGCACTTGGACAGGGGGACCTTGTAGGGGCTGCTTTCCCAAACTGAACAGCAGAAACTCGGTCCCGCTGTAGGCACTGAACTTTGGTATCTTTAACAAAGAGTGCAGGTAGAAGGGAAAAAGCCCTATCCCCCTTTCCCATGATTCTGCCAGATGGTGTGCACGCTGCTTGAGTTCCTCAGCAGAAAGGGGCCTTCGAGAGGGAAGCTGCTCTCAGAGCCCCACTTTCTCCCACTTCTGAAGGCTTACCATGTACAAGCACTCAATACTTACTTAACCAACACATCTGGCATACCAAAGCTCCTCGGGGATATTCTTTATTTTTTAAACACATCAGGCTGCTGTAATGCAAAGCTTTCCTGCACTGCTTGCCTGCACTTCTCTCTTCACACCCTCAGCCTTCCTGCATTACCACTGGAAAGATGAATTCAGCTGAAACCATCCTTCCAGCAACTCTTTATCAGCAAGAAATTCACACTGGAGCTCCAGATGTGGAGGAAGAGCCCTCATTAGAAGGCAAAAAAAGGAAATACTGTAAAGAATAAAGAAAGAATAATTGAAGACTGCCATGCAGCAAGCAACCTGAGGTTCTCACTTTGAAAGGACACTTAATATATGCTTTCATTTACGCATCTGGCCAAAAGGACTTGGCTGGCCACTACACCACGATCTGTGTTTCATTTTCCAGAGTATTTGTTTTCCATTAATGGATATGTGCCATGACAACAAGTGAAATCATCCAGCAGAGCAGTTATTAATCTTTCTGACTGATGAGTCAGTTTAGGACCCAGAGACTGGCTGGCAGTGAAAGCCTGGTTGCAACCAAAGAGATGCCTGTGCCTGCTTGTTGGATTAAATGACAATATTTAAATAAGGGGGGTTGAGGCTGGATAAACCCTCAGCCACTCTATCCTGCAACAGTAAATCTGGGACTCGGTTATCCAAGGCCACGTTATCTTGAGTAAATGTGAAATTATGCACTGGGCCTTTTGCCACAAAAGAGCATCAATTCATCTTCAAACATTTGCTGAGCTATCAGAACCTTTATAGCAAATGATGCATGAACTGCCCTTACAGGAAAAAGGAGACAACTTGGAGGAGCAACATTTTACCACTGTGCTGACACTAATGGCAGAAGTGGAGACAGAGCAGCCCCTGAAAATGAGCGTAAATCCAAGTGGTAACAGCCAGACTGGCAGGAGACAAAGCTACACTGCTAAGGAGCACTTTCAAAATAGAAGTTAACAGCAGGACATGAGCAGCATTGCTAGCTTGGAAAGGCACCATGAAACCTGAATACACCACGTCTTGTGCAGGAACGGTGCTTGACAGCATGTTACAGTGTTCATAGCCTTTCTCAACTCCAGCATGTTTGCCAGGATTCATGGTATTTACACTTACAATGGGAGTAAGAAGCCAGAAAAAGAGAAGAGGCAGAAAACATCTATGTCCCTGTGCACCACCACAATCAGAAACAGAGCAAAAACATCCCTTCCAAAAATACCTGAGAGCTGGAATGAGGGTATCCAGAGGTGTTGTTATATTTAAGGACATCTATGTAGATCAGCCTTTATTAGGTCTCTGAGACCATACCTTATGTTACTGTGGATCAACTATACCAATACATAGCCCTGTATACTAGATTAAAAATCTCCACACAAAACAGTCATTTTCAGTTTCAAGTTCCACATCATTAGTTACCTGAATGTATTTATGGACTGCGGTCCTGGAAGACTAATTTTACCTGCTGAAAATGCACTTAAGGGGTATATACTCCATCCTACATACAGAGTCACAAAGAGAAGTAACCTAAAAAGAAGAGCTATGACCCACTGCAATGCAAAAGGTGAATGCTAGGTTACTTTCATGTTAACTGTCAAGGTTTAACACTGCCTTAAGTGCTCTTTGTTCATCCCTCAACTATATAGAGGAGTATAGGGCTTATGAGCCCTTCCTCACGTCGCCATGTCCTCTCCCCTGTGAAGATTACTTGTCACAAGAAGTTCTGGCAGTAGAACAAGTTTAGGAAGTTAATTCCCAAAACACATTGGCACAAAATATTTCATGTGTTTTTACCAAATCTCAACCTATCCAATCGCCAGTGAACACACTCTTTAGACCTCAACTGTGCTAACAGCAGTACGGGGTAGTGAGCAGCTCTTCATGTGGAATAGATGACAGCTATTTCTGGATAGCACTGGTATTTCGCTACTAGGTAGGACACTAAAACCTCATTAAGAAACTTGAGAGCAAAGCTGAAGCCTTCAGGTAGCTCCTGAAAAGCACGCAATTTTGCCTTTAACCTTCCATCAACAGTTTTAAAGGTATTTCATCTTAAAACATCATCATTTCAACCCACGACAATATAGCTACAGCTTTTGAGTACACCACAGTTGTCTTAATCATTGCCAGATAGAGAACTGTTTATAGGTTTACCTTAAAGTTAGCTTCTGCCAAGAGAAAGCTTTCCACTGAATCTGCAACTAGTGTTCCTTCTGGATTTCCATGCAGTGACTTGAGATTGTGATAATAAAACAGACAGGAGAGGTTAAAGGAGTGTGGGAAGAGAAAAACGTTCACCCAGAAGAATAAATGAAGCAACCTGGGCTGCTGCCAAAGGAGCACTCATCTCTATTCCACGAAGGACGGAAGTCTTCTTAGCAAGAAAAGAAACTGCTGTGGGATAGTGTCATGCCCACACTACTTCCTACACCATTTGTTTTTGCAGACTTCAGGCCATCTCTAAGCAGTTTACACACTCAAAGATAAGTAACTGTGTCCTACCAGAGTGATTCTTTTTTGTAACACTGGCAACGTGAGGAACATAATCTGACCCCCCCATCAATTTGTTCTGAAAATGTGTGTTCAGAGGCTCTATCTTCCTTTCTGAAAAACACCGTACATGGTGTTTGTTGGGCCAATAAAGTGTCTCAGAATGTTGGTCATCCCACAGCCTCTGCAGAAGGATGCAGGTTTTGGTAGGGAACCAAGCCATCCACGTATTGGCAAATGCAATATGGGGGGAGGATGTGGAAACCACTGCTGATCTCAGCACTAAACCATCCATATCTCCTCTGCCCGGGGGACAGGCCTCCCGGGCCAATTACTGTACTCAACACAGCAGAGGATCTAGGCTGGGCAGGAAACGTGCCGTGGAAGAAGCTTTTCCCACGGTGCTGAGATGTATTCTCCTTCATGAGGGATCCTTCAGCAGCATGGAAGAGCACCATGGAAACAGAAGGCAGGCTCTACCATCTCATCTCCTTATACAGACATCTCCCAGGAAAGCACATTGTTAAGGGAGTGCAGTAGATTATATAGATATTTAGGGCAAGTCCACACTGGAGCAAGCAATATAGGCCAACGCTTTGCCTTTAGCTTTTTTGTACTATTGGCTTGCTTTTCTGGAAAAGAGAAAATGCCAAAGGATTATGTCATGTTTTGTTTGGTTGGTTTATTAATCACCTTAAGACAATACAGCAGACATTAGAATAAAACAGATCTACAATTGAAACAACTCTGAGTATGACTAAATAGCTCAAATGTATATAACCAAGTTGGTTAAATAAACAAGCTAGCTTTCTCAGTGCTGAGAAGCTATCGACACACAGGCAAGGGCATTCCACAGTTAATTGGTATTAGACCTATGAACTAAAGCCACTTCAATTACAAATGAGTGTTCACACAGGGTTTTAATGTAGTTTAACTAGAAGGGCCTTAATTCAGTGTAGTTTAATTCACTTCAGCACAGTTTAATTCACTTCAGTGCATTTAAAGTGGTTTAACTAATCTGCATTGCATTTATTCTTCCAGTTAATTCAGATTAATTTCTCAAGTGCCCTTGTGCAGGCAACAACTGAGAACAAGGCTAGGTTGATGAAAGATTCATCATCATTTCCTCATACTAACATTCTAACCCCTTATTTCATAATTAAAGACTTTGAATGCTGCCTTTATATTTGGCCCAGTTCACAGAAGCCACCAGTGCAAAGGCTGAAAAGACACAACCTCGCTGATACTTGGTTCATTGCAGTAACCAACACACAGTACAATCACCACCGGTGTTTTGAGAGCTGTGATTAAACAATACATAGCACAGGTACCTCTGGCATCTCAGCTTCTACAGGGGCAGATGCTAGAATTCATCAGAGCATCTCATGTCAAAACCAAAGAGAGATGGGAAGCACTGAGTGGAAAGGATTTGCTTAACAATTGCGTTGGATGTTTTTTTCTGCCCACGAATGCAGATCTAAGCCGTGCTAATCAGCAGTGAACACTGGAGTCCCATTGGGCTGAAGTCAAACAACAACCCATTTATTCCCCTAGCTGTTACCAACTCAGCAATCTCCACCTTACACAGTAAGGCAGAGTTCCCAGAGGTAAGGGGGTCCTCAAAATTGCATGTTCTTATCCCTAGTTTCTCCATAATGCTGGCTGAAAGCCTCTATGCACTACAGCGATGAAAAGAATGAGGCACTCACCAAACTCAGTTTCCACTGTCAGGTCCCCACAGACTAAATCTTTATTAAATGAGGCTTAGCTCAGAACTGGCAGCTTGTCAAATGAGCATTCTCACTGAAAAGGAGGATTTCCTTTCTGGGGATTCTGCAGATTCTCTTGAAGGGCTCTAAAATAACCTACCATGGATGCATCAGTGTTCACGTAGGTCTTTGCCCCGAATCCCAGACCAGCAAACTGTGTAAGGAATCCTCTTGGGAACAGGCCTCCAGCTTTAGAAGTTTATGCCTTCCTAGTATTCCCAACTGGACAAAGTTAAAAAGATTAGTTAACTTTGTTTAAAGGCAAGAGTCGGATAAATAATTGGAATATTGAGGCAAAGAACACTGAAAGGATAGCTGGAATAATTCAGTGGATGTCCTGCACTGCTTGTGTCCACACTCAGTTTGCCCAGCTCACCCATGGCAGACCTGCACAGTTTCACCAGACATTCCTTTCCCACAGAGCAGCTCACACATTCCTGCCTAACAGTGGCTACTTTACTCAAGGTCCTTCAGAAGAAGCGTTACTTCCTTGGTTAGAAAGCTGTATCATCCATTAAAGCCTTAAAACACAACCTCCTTGCAAGGTAGTTTTTCCAGAAAACTAGATAACAGAAAAGCCCTGTGCCATAAAGGAAGTATGAATTTAATGCTCCTACAACTCTGGGATAAGCAAGCACTGCCTGCATTACATGGCTTAAACCCAAATGCTGTATAAATTCCCATGCCAAGACAATTCCCCATCCTCAGTTCTGCAGCGGGAGCTCAGCTATGCTTCTGCAGGCCTGGAACTCCCTTGAAGGCAAAACATGGCACTGCCAAGCTGCCTGTTGCGTGCAGGCAGGCACCAGGGCACACTTGCACAAGCCTGCACATGATTTAGGCAGCACTGGTGTACTGAAAAAGGCAGGAAATGCTTAGGCCTGAAGCCCAGTGACTTAATCTAATTTCCATCCTTTTTCCCTTCCCCCTCCTACAATATGGGCTCTCAGAGACAATGTACTTCATTTAGAGGAAAAAAATCTCTCTCCTATGTGCCTATCCTTACACATCATCAAGCAAAGCACTGGGACACTGCATTTGTTTATCTGTATGTGCTGACCATGTGTGCTCTGGAGTAGATGCCAACCTCAAGGGTTTATTTTCAAGACTCCAGCTGTAAGACATCCGTGCTTTACTTCAGGCTAGCTGCTCCTTAGTAGTTGCTGTTTCTTATTAGATATGGTTTGAAAACCAAGTATTCATACTGCTCCTGTGAATTTCAAGAGTTCTCTACAGATACGGTCTTTCAGTAGAGATGGTTACACACATCAACTCTAAAGCTCCTTCTCCACTGTACTTTCCACAGCCAAATAGGCACTGGTTAAGACTAAATGTCATATCCAGGCTCACAGCAGCTTCTTGATCTTCTTAATCATCTCCTCTTAAGCCAGCTAACCAAATGAGAAGAGATCAGCCACTACAGAGTTTGAAGACACCAAGCTCAAACCCTAAGCTTCAATGCCCAGACTAGGAAAGGCCTGGCAGCGAGGCAGCAAGCTGCATCCACCACACAGAACCCCCTTAGCACGCAGCCATCAGTCTGCTTTGAGACAGAATTTGCACACCATTTCTATTTGGACGAGGATAATCAAAGCATTAGAGAGGGAGTGGAGCACAAACGGAAATGAGCAGAACCACCCCTGACTGGAACAGAAAACAAAAACCTGACTCGGTTGTGGAAACTTCCTCAAAGGAACATCATCAACAAGGTTAGCCCATCCCATCATCAGGGATGGCAGTGTTTCCATAAGCATGATAAGCACTGTAGATAATGGGATTCTGCCGACTTCCACTATTATTTTGCATTATTTTGAATTTGCTGGTTGGTCTTCAGTGACAAAGTATCACATCACTGATACCGTGATGTGGCGATCACGTTATACGTGTGTACAATGTATATAAATGTGCATAAATGATCACATTTATACAACTTCATTACTTAAGAAGTTTTGCTGAGCAAAGAAACTGCTTCAGTTTCTTAGCAGTGTGTATGCTCAGTTGCATAGGACACGAGCACAGATATCCAGCACAAGCATTCTTCCTCTCACTATATTCTCTGGCATCTTCTCTATGCAGCTCATGAGCTGCAGCCATACCAAAGCAGCTGAGAGGGGAACAGTTTGAGTATGCTCACTTGCCATCTACCCCAATGTCATGGTGTAATCCCAGATAGCAACTTGGCTCCACACAGCTACCACTTGTTCACACACATACACACCTCAATGGAATGGGGAAGAGAATTGGAAGAGTAAAAGAGAGAAAACTCATGGGTTGAGATAAAGACACTTTAATAGGTAAAGCAAAAGCTGCACACACAAGCAAAGCCAAACAGGGACTCCATTCACCACTTCCCATGGACAGGCAGCCAGGCTCCATCATGTTACTTGGGAAGCCATCTCCAGGACAGCCAGGCTCCACGTTACTTGAGAAGACACCACTACTCCAAACGTCCCCCCTCCCTCCTTCTTTCTCCAGCTCTGTATGCTGAGCATGAGATTGTATGGTATGGAATATCCACCCCTTGGGTCAGTTCTTGTCCCAGCTGTGTCCCCTCCCAACTGCTTGTGCACCTACAGCCCCCTTGCTGGTGGGATGAGGAGCAGAAAAGGGCCTGGCTTTGTATAAGCACTGCTCAGCGATAATGAAAACATCCCTGGGTTGTCAACACTGTTTCCAACATAAATCCAAAACAGAGCCCCATACCAGCTACTATGAAGAAAAATAACTACCCCAGCCAAAACCAGTGCACCCAAGTGATAAAAATCCCACAGTGAGCTTCTAAATTTGACTCCCAAACTTCCTCATGAAAGAAGCTTGTTTTAAGAGAAGATATTTTTAACCACCACACTTGGACTGAAGTGATTCTGGAAAGCCATGGCAGGCTGCCTTTCACGAGTTTCCACTACAGAACTGTGCATGGGGCCTCATTCTCTTCACAACACCACTGCAACATTCCACTGCCAAGGAATTCTGGTGGGACTGTAACCAGGATTTAGCAAGGCTCACCAATTGGCCCCAGGCAGATAGGGAAGCTCGCTCACTTTGGGAGAGTGCAACAAGAGGATTAACAGAAGAGTCAATTTTACCTTGGTTCCCATGTACTGTATACAAATAACACAGTCCAATGTCTATTCCAACCTACCAAGCTCATTTTTAAGGAGACTATTTAGGACAGAGCAAGGATTTATGCCAAGAGCCATAGCTGATCTGCAAAGAACATTAAACACTTACCTTTTTTTAAATCAGCTATACCTGGAGACAAGGAATTAGCACTCCTCGCAATCAGAAGGATTATGAAAGTATCCCAGCTGTGCCACAGGAACACAGAAAGTGTGAAGAAATGCAACAGAGATGGAAAAAGATTAAGACAAATATAGAAAACACGATCACTGCTGGGCTAACAGGGTTGTGTCCTTGAATCATCTGCAGAAGGAACCCTTGCCCAGGAAATTCTCAATGGCCACATCTCTGCAGGCACCACTTTAATCCCATTTATGTTTTAGGAGGTTTTGCGCCATGCATCTACTGCTGTACATGACAAACTCAAGTATAGCATTAGTTGCACTGAACCACAAAAGGGATGCAGGAAAATTTGAGAGAATCCAAATTGGATTGGAAACCCCGACATCACACTGTTACTAATGTTAGACCTGAAAAGCATCTTAAGGTGCCTGCTAACATTTATACAACTTGTTTCATACCATTAGCAACATGAAGAAATCTTTTTCTAAGCAGCAGCTATTAGGAAAATGTTTAAGCCACAGCTCCAGCACACACTTTGGAATCTGGAGGCACCTGAGTTTAATAAAATAAACATTAATTAGGAGGAACAGACATGCTTTTTGGCCAAGATAACAAATCCACTGCAAATGGTTTCACATAAACAGCTCCTATTAGCACTAAATGGAAGGTAAGTTGCTATAATTGGTCTTCTGCATTTATCTCTGAGTGATGGGAATAGGTTAGATTGGTGCTTCTCAGGTGTCTTTAACATGGAGATCCATACCCCGTTTGTGTTCAATTTGCAACTCAGAGTCAACGTTCAGAATCAAGAGTGAGAAGTTTGAAACAACAAGAAAAACAACAACAAAAATGGTACATTTATAGGTACCCCATTCAGCTCCACTGGCATTTGTCTAACACAACTGAAGCAGGTCAGACAACTGTTTACACAGCAAAAACTTGATGTAGTTCATAATACATGTTAAGCCTACTCTCAATTACATTAGCAAATGACACTGGTCCAGCTGCCCTGAGGGCTGACCTCTGGGAGGGGATGAACAGCAAACTCAAAGGCAAACTGCTGTACACATCTCTAAGAAGTCACGTCTCATTGTGCTACAGCAAGCACTCCACAGGACATGTTCCTTCAAATAATTTGTATCTGAAGTCAGGTTTAATGCAGTATGTCAGTCACATGGAGAGGCCACAAGGAACTCAAAAGGGGCAATATCCCATAGGGATATCTTCTGTAAGTCAGGGAAGGGGGAACACAGACCTCTGAGCCATCTATTGACTGAGGACCTGAACTGACCTCCTTGCACAGACAATGCAAACATGCCATTTAAATGTCAGAGAGAAACAAGCGCCACATTTCTCACCACAAATTCTCTCCAAACTTCCTCTTTGAAGTCTACCACAGTCTTAAACAGGGTTAAATGAAAAAAGGGGAAAAAGAGGAAATCAACTTCCTTTGACTTAGATTTCCTTCCTCCAAAAGAGGCTCATTCATACGCAGTAAACACCTTCACATTGAGGCTTCCTTGGTTTTATTTTGGGGTTTTATTGAGTTGGGGTTTTTGCTTCCCTTTTCTTTCTTTAAAGAAAAACCTCTCTCAAAAAAAAAAACTCATCAGGGACAAAGCCAACCAATATTCACTATTGGGAGCCTTCAAACCCAGGAAAAAGAAATACCGTAGAGAGACTAAGAGAGGAAGCAGATCAAAAAACTACCCAAGCCAGCCAAGACCCACCACAGTCACAGCTGGAACCTGTGTTTCTGCACCACTGACAAGACTGGGAGCGTCATTAACCACTTCTCTGCTCAGCACTGCAGCCTGTGCAAGGGAAACTATGGAGCTAAGGCCTCATGCAGGCTCCTTGCCAAGCCCTGAGAAGGGATTAGGGCCTCCGGCAGCTATACTGAAGGGAAACACAGTTTGAATAGAGATGATTTCTTTATAGCTTTCCCCATTAAGCTGCAGATGGCCCTCTCAGCAACCAGGGGAAAGTCAGATGCTGCCCTCTCAAGAGCAGCACTGTGGCAAGTGGTCACAGCCTTACCCCTCCACTTCTGCTGCCCTGTCATCACGCTGACAAAAAGGGGAGCACTCAATTCAAATTCACCTCTCCTGAATGCCATTCCTGAGAATAGAGAAGCAGCTAACACTAATGGCACATAGCTTTGCAGTTACATATCAAATATGGCGGCTTAACATGTATCTAGAGAGGATATCCCACCTTGTGGCTTCAGTTCTGAGCAGCTCTTTGCACAGCTTCTCTATTTCCCCACAGTGTCATGGGAAGATGGAAACAGTGTCCTTTCCACTAAGCATAGCTGTTCACCTCTTAGTGCTTGTCTGCCTGCAAAGCTGGAAGTTGTCATGGACCACTGGCCTAAAAAATTTTAAAGCACTGGGTTTATATTAGCTGTTTAAGCACAAATACACCTCTGGTTTAGCTTCCTTTACCACCACGTTTTAGCAATATGCAGGATGTGGGGGCTGTTTTGCTGTAATAGCGGTTGCATCAGTTAAAAGAAACAGGCGTTTGCCCCACCGTGTCCTAAAAGGATTTTTCATTAGCTCCTCTGTTTTCCCAAGACAGAGGGATCATTTCCATTAGAAGTCAATCTACTTTATAGGCAAACTAATACCTTCCTTCAGAGATCCTTCTATCCTGCTTGCAAGATGAGCGCTGGTAGGATTCCTCAAGTCCTGCACAAGTATTTGTTCATTCATCAATTCTTCTGAACTGCATCTTGAGATTGATTTTTCAGGAAGGTTCCCAGAGCTCTCAGGGGTTCTGCTTACACTGATGTCATGGCTATATTTAAAGAAGGAATCCCACTAGAGTGGTTTATAACATGCTCTGGCAAGACAGTGTAGACAAAGCTAAATCCTATTAAGCTACTTAAGTTCCTTTCCCCCCTCTAAAGTCATCCGTCAAATGCCAGTCCTACATATACCAGCTTGCTACCCAATTAGCTTATCAAGTCACACTTAAAACACCAAACAGAAACACAATTCAGTCATCACACACATGAGGAAAAGAAACTGGGGCAGTGTGCTGCTCCAGTAACCTCCTGGGATCCCACAGGGTGGAAAAGGCTGATGATTAGCTTTCTATTACAGCTAGATTGTAACTCACTGGACTTTACTGAAGACAAAATAAGGATGACTTTCTTTACACATTAGTCTGGACAATTCTCAAAGGACCACATGGAAAAGATGTGAATTTAAGGCACAATTTTTAAAGAGAGATCACAACACTAATGGGGGGAAGGGTGTAACTGGTAAAACAAGGCACTGTTCAGTCTGAACTCAGCACCCAATGGAGAAGGGGGAAAGCAGCAGTCATTGCTTTTCCCAGTAACCTGAAAATAGGTATAGACCTGAAAGATAAATTCCCATAAATGTTAAATGTCCACATTTAAAGCTCCAGTTTTATAGCATTCACTCCACTAAGTCAGCATGCTACATCTATGAGACTGAGACAAACCTCAATTTCACAGATTCCATAAAATAATAGAAAACAATAGGCTGGAAAAGACCTCTGGAGGTCACTGTAGTGCAGCCTGCTGCTAAAAATAGGGCTAATTTAATAGATGGGTTTGCACAAAGCCTTGCCCCAGCAAGTTCTGAGTATCTCGGTTTCCAAACCTTCCTTCAGCACCACTAAGGAAAATGTTCCTAAGCAGTTGCACTGACGTGCCATTTCCCATTGCAACTTGTTGCTTGCCCTTCTGCTGGGCACCTCTGAAAAGACCCTGGTGCTGTCTTCTCCAAGTCCTTCCTTCAGTATCCAAAGGCTGCTCACAGGATCTGCCCTTTTGCTTCTCCTCACCAGGCTGAAGTGTCCCAGTCTTCCCAGCCTCTCTTCACAGCCCAGGCTCCAACCCATCTTAGTGGTGGTATGCTCCAGTTACGCAAGAGCTCTCCTGCATGGAGGGCCTCAAATCATTATGCAGTTATACAGCATTTACGCTGGCATGCATAACTGGAAGAGAGCCCACGCATGTGAAACGGCTGATGACCCCATTTTAGGGCTATTTTCGCTTGCTTAGAAGGCTAGGCAAAGCACAAGCCTTCAGAGCTCAGGTTTACCCCACCTGATACAGTCATGAAGCACCAAAAGGTGCCAAACCTCCCCTCTCAAGGAACGGCATGGATAGTTACTCTGTGAGTGTGAAATGCAGCAAGCACCATTTGAGACCAAGCGAGAGACTCAACAGCATGCATGTTACTCCTCAAAAAAACCAAAATGAGAGAGCTGAAGGGGGAGGAAAGGAGAGGTAGGGAAGGAAAAAAAGCAGCAATAGAGAAGTTACACACTTCAGACTGAAAACAAGGCACCTTAGGAGTTATTCAGTGAGCCCAACTGCATGGATGCTCATGCATCCCATTGGCTGCTGCCTTACAGAGCTGCACAGCAACGAGCCCGGGAGGTGGGAAGCTGCAGGCATGCATGAGAGCTCCCTGCTCAGCCCTTCTCTGCAGCCCCACAGCCCAGCCTGCCAAGCACCACTGCTGCTCCAGCTCTCCAGCTAATCACAGTATTGACTGCTCTTCCCCCATCAGAGGTCAATCAGGGAGACACAGCCAAAGGAGCCAGATCTTTGGTTAAATGAATGACAGGGTGAATGCAGAGCAGTCACACCACGTTACTGCAAAAAAACAATACAGGATAATCCTGTGTTCTACCTCAGTCCACAGCTCAGGTTTCCCTTGGAGACTGCGAAGACAGAAAGAAGGATGGAGTAGAGAGGAAGAGGTAAGATATACAGTTGTGCTCGTGTCTGACAGGTCAGAGAAGCGCTGACACCTGAAAGGTATTAATACTCTTCAAAAGCAGCACTGCGCAGCATGAGTGATGCTCTTGAAGGTGTTTCACTCCATTAATTTAGTCAAGTGAGGGAGGAAATGGTCACAACAGGGAAAGCCACACAGCTTCAGCTTGCCTACAAGAAGGCTCCAATCCCAGGGTCCTACATCACATTTACACAAGAAGAGCCTCTTGCAGAAGAATAAACAGGAGAGAGTACAGAAATGGGGATAATGTAGATGAGCAACTGATCCAGCTGTTGAGCTTACCACCGCCACAGCCACCGAACAGATCATGAATTGTGCTAGGCATGTGGAGGAGGAAAACTAGTTCTAGTGTCTGAGCTTGATGGCGCACAGCAGAGTAGCTGTTACAGCTTTCTTCTAGCACCACCACCTAAACCAAATCACCATTAAACGCAAGCAAAAAGTAATCCAAGACAAAGACACACAAAACAAGCTGCAATTGGACAAAGAACTCAAATCCAACAGTTTGCAGACTCTAGCACAAGAAAGGTCTGGAATTCTTTCCATCCAGACCCAAAATCCCTAACTCCCAAAGCATTCAGAGCCAAAGGAAGGATACCCTGAAATCCTCTGCCCTACTTCCTAGTATGCGCAGGAGAGGCTCATCTTCTAAAGCAGTAGTTTTTGATGAGCTGCATCTTCACAGAGATCATCTGGTTGCATAGAAGAAACACAGAAATGGAAGAAGGCTGAAAACTGAAGAGCAAAAGAAACTTCTACCATTTTTGAAAGAAAACAAATCAAAATTCTCTGCTACATTCCTTAGTTGGCCACTAAAAACCAAAGACCATGGCAAGGTCTTTGGACAGCATAGAGAACATACACTGTCAAAGAAAAGCACATTGAGGGTGTAGAGAAGCATTAGCATCTCTCCCTTTTGCCATCACACAACTGTAATTACAGCAATTGTTTGTGCAGGCTGTAACAGATACCTGCTTCCCACTATTTATAAAACCAACAGTCAAATCCTTGCAGAAACAACTGTGTTTTAAGTCACTGCCTTCCCTAAATTGCCTACCCCTCAGCTGATCAAGCTGCATCGAAGCTGATGAGAGGCACTAGCATGAAGTCAAATAGATAAGCTTGGCTCCTGACAAGCAAACTCCACACTGAAATGGGAGGCCCTGAAGCAATCCATGCTGCCAGCTCTGTTGGGGATAAAGCAAAGAGCAGATTTAATATCTTAAAGACAAAACCCACAGATTCCTTGCACGCATACATAGACAAGCTCATTTCTGTTATGGTCATCTCAAAAGGAGAAAAAGCTCCAAGAAATATAGCACCTTCCCCATACACTTTCTTGTCAGACAGACGTATCCTGCCAGTATACCCAGTAGAAAAACATATTTATTAAGTTTTTAGGGACTAAGTACAAATTCATTTTCAAATCTGTCACATCTTTTGTTAGTTCCCTCGAGTTACAGCAAAACTGTTGTAAAGACATTTGATAAGTAGACAGCTAAATATTAGATTTCTTCATTATTTGGCAGTAGCCAAAAAGGCTTGTAATCATTTATATCGGCATAGTTCTCAAGCTTATAAATTACTGTTATTTCTGCATCAACTTGCTTTTATTTCAGCAAGAAAAAAACAACCAAGGTAAAAAGCATAGTTTCAACAAGAGAGATCTCCCCAGTATTGACAAAGTACTACTTTCTTAACAGCTGCCAACGTATATGAAGGTAGAGATTTTTTTTCTCTCTAGCATCACCTCATAACTTTAAGCAACGAGAGAAAAACAAGAACACAAGAGCATGAAAAGTCGTGAGGATTCAGCGCTGTGATGGGTAGGCTGATTCTCAACAGGCTCAAGCAATCACTCAGTGCACCACTGGAGCGGTCTCTGATCTGCAGAACAATGCCACGCTTACTAAAACAGAGGAGGAAAAGAAAGAAACAGCAGGCAGCAAAGTGCTTCTAAAATGTGTCATTTACCCCATCCACAGGGGGAAGATATCAAGTTTTTCCTCCATTTTCCTCACATCTTACAAAAAGGCCATAAAATCCTTATGTCCTCAAATGAGAGTCTGCCTTTGATATCCACTACACAAACATTAAAACGTGTTGTTTAAGTAAGCTATCCAGAGGTCATCAGCTAGCCAGCCTGACCTCTAGAGCAATGATGCACAGCGGACACAACTCTACCCTAACAAGCAAGGCTATTTTTGCTGCTGTGCTTGAAGATCAAAGCTTTCCCTCAATAGCTCTGATCCCAGAGGCTAAGGCCACTTCGGTAATAGCTAAGATGGGAAGAAAGCCTTCCACTTGCAGGACAATTAGGATTCAAGCAAAGTCCAAGTTCAGGGTTAACAAGCACCACGCAAGCTATGCGTTAAACTAGTATCACTGACAGCACAGCAGCAAGAATGCCTGTAACTAAATCAAGTAATTCTCATATTCATAACTTAAAAGCTCTACCCTCTGGGATACTAGAGTTCCTCCTCAAAGACCGCGTACCTCATTGACAGTCATGTTGCTTTTCATAATCTTGTCCCCAAATTCAATCAAGCTTCAGACAAAATCTAATCAAGTTGGACAAGCAGAATTGCAAGGGCTGTCTTTTAGAGTCCTTTAATGGGAGGTCAGCTCAAATTAAGCCTCTGCTGTCCCAGGGCTCAAACAGGCTTATTTCATGTAGTTGATTGCTGCAGGCACCAAAAACCATCTTGGTTCCGCAAACTATTTTCAATACTCACTCCAGTGGAGCATTTGATCTCTAGACAAGATAGGTTTAGTCTTCTGTCCTTTTTGCTCATATCCTTAGTGACTTCTCCAGGCACAAAAATGGCTCTCCTAGCTATGGAAAGACCTGCTATTCACAGAACTCCATTACTATCATCACTCCTCAACTTAAGTTTGTCCCTCTGGAAAATATAACCATCCCTGAGAGCTACTGCTAGTCTGAAGATAGTGACCATCCTAAAGCAAATACAAAAACACCCATAGATTGCCAGGGCAAAGCATTTACATTTAGGAAGACCCCATCATTCGCATTCAAGACATGTTGGTTCCTTCAGCATGTACTTCTGAGACACCCTTTTTCTCTTCTTCTCTCCTCCTGCCAGCTGAAAAGACAAACTTTAAACCATAGCCAAGATCTAAATCCTTTGGCAACTCCCTAGAAAACAGGCATTAGGAAAAAATTACACCCGTAACATTTAAACAAGAGGCCCTGTTATATTTATGCACTTCAGATAAAGCAGTCAGAAGTATCAACATAAGCTATCTTTAAAAATAAAGTAGCTCTTTTGAATACTGACCTGTGCGCTGACACTGCAAGAAAAAACTATTCAAGAGGTTCTTGGTTCAAGGCAACGCTATGAAAACAGTGTTGGGGGGGAAATAATTTTGTAACTGTGTTAGTCCCAAATTTTAGCATAACTAAAATCTGACAAGGAAAATACCACTTTTTCCCAGCATCATACATAGATAAGACAGTGAATGCTCCCACTAGCCAAATTCCTACCATTTCCAAAGTCATTATTTCTCAGCTACTGAACAGATAAACAGAACAAGTTTCCAGCCATAAGCCACTCCCCATCTTCCTCTTGTTGAGCGTGTGGAGCTCAGGTCATTTCCGATTTCGATTCCAGCAGGAAGAGCTATTTCAACCAGCACACAGAAATAAGATGCCCAGACTCTCTGACTCTGCACTGCATTAAAAAAAGCACTTGGAAAAAAGGCTGCTGATTAAAGGAAGGGTACTGTTATCTGCAACACACCAAGCGTTTGAAAGGATGTTCCCTCCCAGACACTTCGATGCATGAAGTTTGGGTCCCTTCCATATTTCTCTTTATTATTATTATATAAGATCTTTATAAAACAAAAGAAGTGTTTGCTCCTTTCACTGTTTATCCAAGCTTCAAAATCAAAGTATTCCTGCCTTGTCCCCACTCCAGGTTGGTCCCTGGTGAGCATCTCCCAATATTTTACATATCAATATTTCTTTCTTGAAACTAAGCTCTAGGGAGAATGAAGAAGTGAAGAAGCTTAAGCACATTTATCAGGCTTGACACTTTCTATCAGTATGCAGCACTAGAAAACAATTTCTCTGACAAATGGATGAGCCTGAAGTAGTCACACAGCCCTTTATCGTGCCTTCAACCTCATTCTGTTACAGATGTACATCCCTACAAAGGGTTTCAAAATACAGATGGACTTGCAACAGCGGAACTTGAATGGAAGGTGGGGACTGTAGCTACATTACAGACACACAGCTGAAATTCAGGGGTCTAGTAAAGACAATTGTGTTATTGCTTGTCCACTGTAAAGTGGCATCACACCACCATCTTAGACACTCGGCGTCAACACGGTACGGCTGTGATTTCACAGGTCATGTCCAAAGCTTTAACACACTTTGGTGAGGAGGAGATGCACCCACACCAACCAATGAGAACATCATATCACACATAATCTACTGATGCAGAAGTGAAAAATTGATCAACTGCTCATGTGGCAACAATGCAATTCAAGACTTCTAAAATGATGGAGAATGTAGTATTCAGGGCAGAGAAACAAAGAAAAAGCTATGAAAAGGATGGGTTGCTGCTAGCACTTCAACAGGAATAGTCCCTGCTCAACTGCAATTCTGCAAGGCATAAAGTAGCCATAAATAAAATACTATTACTGACCCCTTTCACTAGTTGTACAGTGGTTTGTTCTATCAGTTTTCACCATTGTTTCCGACTCCAAACCAGAAAGCAGCCATAACTGGCAGGAAACAGCTGATCTGTATGCCAAACCCAGAAGTGTGCTCTTTCTGTGCTGGCTTAAAAAAAGCTATGGTTTAGAAGAACCTATGTGGTCACATGAAGGCAGAATCAGCCAGGAACCTTTTATTTGGCTCCTGAATTCTGCTTATTGATTCAACAACCCAAAATATTCCAAAAGGGAGATTCAATACAAAGCCGTGTGTGTCCTGCATTTTCCCCCCCAACTCTCTGGTTAGTGCTGAAGCACTAAGAAGCACAAGTACTTCATTCCCACTCCTGGTTCATGCCAGACCAGGGTTACAACTCATCCAACAAGAAGAAACCATGTTTTATGCTTAGATCAGGAGCTCAGTCTGGGTCACAGGGCAGCAGTTCAAATACCCTGGCCTCCAGTTAGCAGAACTACTGCTTTTTTAGCACCAGGGCTGGTTACACTATAACCCGAATCAGACATACCTGTGCTGGTGTTGAAACCTGGTTTCAGTCATGTCAGCTCCTGATTTCACCACTGAGCAGCTCCAGAGTGCAAAGTGCTCCAGCCACCCGCCTGGACCATGACCTCAGGAACCACAAACTTCCACTTCAGACAGGTATGATTAAAGGATCTGAAGTGGCAAATGTTGTTAGGGATCAAAGAACCACAACTACATCAACTTTAGGATTCCCCACGCAGGCCCTTGGGTTTCAGTCCCATTTACTCAAAGGTACAATGTCAAAACCACAATTTTGCACTGTTTCTCCACCGAGGTCTTGCCTGAAGTGGCCTAGCACAGACAAACATTCATGTTCTCAGTCGAAATCTTGCTTTAAATCATGCTCAGAATGTCAGAATATAGTACTATCAATTTTCTCCTGTACAGAAATATCATCCAATAAGGGATATACACATTTACTCCAAATGGAATACCAAACGGTGTAGGTTCACCAACGCACACAGGTCCCAGCACTGCAGCAGTGATAGAGCAGTGCCATTCCATGGGAATTCAGAAGCAAAAATATCTTTGATGTCATTAAAAAAAAACCCCAACCCTGCTTTCCAAGGCTGCAGCTCAGTGCCAAATTTTGTGCAAAAGACTTCTACTGAGAAGAAAAAGCTTTGAGCTTACACAGTGCCAGAAAGCGCTAATGAGAACCTTGCTCCCATAAACCACACCTCCCTGTAAACACAGCACAGGACACTCTTGAACAGCATTCACCACAGCCTCCTTTGGAGATTTGTACTAGCTTTTATTTACTTCTTTGCTTTACTTACAATTGCATCAGCAAATAATTGAGTACATACTACCTTACACTTCTAGGTGGTGTAGGAATTGCCAGCAAGAGCACACTCTATCCTTGCCATTTGCAGCTCAGATGCCTGACAGTGCATTTAAGCTGAGCATACAGCTACAGAACCTAGACATCACAGAACCTGGACATCCAGGTCAGCCACAAGCAGAGGTTACCTGTGCACCATGCATTACTACGGTCTCAAATGAGATTTCAGTGTGCATTTTCAAATCAGTTATAGCCTGCCTATCAGAAGCAATTTGTGGATACTTAAGAAGAGATCTGCCGCTCTAGAGAAATGGACTCATTCTCCAAACAACCAGATAGCAAGTACAAACCATGCAGCAAAGTTTGGGTAGCACATGACTATGGTATTTTTCCTGGGGTTTCAGTGTATAAACAGGCAAATCTAAAGTCAGTTTGGATGCGTGGACTTCTACAAAACCTCTGGGTTTAAAACAGCTTCAAAACTTCTGCCAAACTTTAAGTGATGAAGTGTTCTATTGCACCCTTTGAGCATATCCAAGCACCTCCACGTTGCAAAAAGCAAAATAGCCTTTCCAAACACAGCACAAGGGAGGAAACATTCTGTAATGCTCCACAGTTCCCAGAACAGAGTGACCTCTTCCAGCACTAACCCCGGTCTGGGTGCTACAGGCTTGGACACCATCAAATCCTTCTGCAATTTACTGATACAAAAGAGGAAGTGGCGACACTTCAGGCAGCCAAAGCCTTCCTGCTAAGTCAGAGATTGAAAAACGTACAAGGCAGCAGAATTATAAGTCACTCAGATATAATTTCAGCAGGAAACACTCCGCTATCAGCACTGCTTCAAGCCACCCCTGTTATGCTAATCCAGTAACTTGCGAGCACTGAAGCGCCCTTGATAGAGAGCCACTGTGAAAAAAATCAGTCACACATTTGTTTTCATAGCAGCTACATCTGGGGAAGAAATTACTGCAAAGCATCTACCTCTCAGCAGGTCACTACTCGGATCAGTTTTAGAGGCAGAAATGCAAATACCATATGCTCTGCTGAAGCTATAGCTGCTTAGAGCTTCATAGATCCATGCCTTGTCAATATGTGCCACCCCAGCCCTTTGTGCTAACTGAACCATGTGCATGTCACTTGGACACAGCCATCGAGTGTGCTTCCTTACTTGGGACTACTGCTCCAAAACTGGGCCTGAAGTACCAGTGTTACCACCTAGACAACAGCAGACAGCCCCCCCTTTGCTGTCGTCACACGTGACAATGGCAGAGAGGCAAGCTATCATCCTGACATGCCTTCATCAATGCTGTTCTTTTTGGACCATTCAATGCATGACTTACACATTGCTACTACTGATGCACAGGTGCATTAAATGCCAACTTTTGTGTAGGAAAAAAGTGATCCCCACAAGCTATAGCAAAATTTGTGCCTCTTATACAGGTTCTGACTGCAAATCAGTTTCTCCATTTGTGATCAACTCACCCTTTGCAATCTTTCACCTTGCACTTCATTGGGAAGTTTAAGCCACTTTGGACACTTGCTGATGATACGGAAACTTTCCATCCACTAAAAGGCTATTTTTCTCATCACTGAAGTTCTGCATTTTGAAAGTATCACATCCTCTCACCAACAGTCAGTCTTGCTAGTCAGCAGCCTTGTGCCTTTGACCTTGAAAACCTTAAACACACTGAAGCCCTCTTTCAGATGGTATCAGCAACACTACTCATGTAGGACCAAACTATAAAGAAGTAGAAGGAAGCACATTTTCTTTCACATCCTAAATTGGCTGACAGTTCTTCCCCTCTCACATTGTAATCCTGAGCTATGCTTCCCACCAAACCCTTTCTCTTTCAACTCTAGGTAGTTATACTGCAATTACTGTACATTTCTGTGTCTTCTCAGTGCTACCTGTAGATTAATAACCTGTGCTTTAGATGAACTCTTTCTATCCATGAAGAATCACAAGCCAGAAGCACTACAGCTGAAGAGTTGAACAGGTCAAGTCCAATGTGCAGAGCAACCCAATAAACCTCAAGAGAAAGGCTTCTTCACTCAGAACGACTCTGTGAGCACATCCTGGTCACAGCATCAGCATCTTACATGGGTGAGAGCAGACACAAGAGCAGGAGTCAAAGAGTGGTCACACCAGCACCAGCTGAAGAACCAAGCTGCAGTGCTCCCTGCTCACTGGGTCCTTGTGTGACAGTGCTAAGGACTTTTAACTTCTAACCACAAACCAGGCTCTTTTCCACCAACATCTTTACAACTACTGACTGGCAGAAGAATGGCAGGTTTTGGATTACAGTGTTTTTCATAAAGAAAAACCCTAGAGCATAGACTCTTCACTCCATTGATTTGTTTTTAACCTCACATTTGGAATTAGAAACACAGCCCTGATATCCAAACAGCAAGTATGAGGAGGAATCCAGCGAAGGAAGAAGAAATCCAGTGGATAACAGCCAGAGGCCTCATCCACTTACCATTACGCACTCACATAGTGCAGCACTTCAAAGCTGCATGAAGCCAGGATATTCCTAGCCTGAAAACTCCTGGAAAGGATTATTTAATCCAGCCTCCAGATAACATTCAGGCCACAGCCCCTGTCAGCTAAGCAGGCCATTCCTGCTATGAATCGTCCTTGTAGTCCCTCTGACCCTTGGCTTGGCAATCCATCCAAGATACACCTTGTGGTGCTTTGCAGTGACTTCAGTATGTTTGCAACATCAGCAAGGTTGGCCACTTCCACTAAAACAACCTGGCATTTACCAGTCCTCCAGGAAATGCTTACAGAAACTTAATATAATTGGGCTATTTAAAACCAGCTGTTAGGGCTGCCACCAGTTCAGCATTCTCGAGTTAGAGGTTCCCCAATGCTGCATGTAGAAACACATGACCTCACCTTTTCTGACTGCTTTGGTTCCTGAAACACCCTTTCATCATGTCTACACCAGGAACTGGTGTTTAGTTACTTATTTGCTATTTGCCAACCACCTCCTGCTTTGTTTATTTTTAATCCAGTGTTTTTCAGGCCACCACCATGGCTGGATGGACTTTCAAGCCAGCTATCTTGACTGGTGAATTATATTCCTCAGCTTTATAATAACCTTCTGTGTTAATACCTACACTTACTATCACAGTTAACTTCGCATTTGAAAACAGCTCTTCTGAAGTACCAAGTGCCTTGTTACCTGTGCAGATCTGCAATTTGCCTGCTTGAAATATTATCACTCAGCAGTGTGTAAGCAGAAATCCCCCAGGCTGTTTATGAACTCTCCCATTAAAGATGCCACAGAAGGGAGCCAGGTGGATCTCTTTGCATTTGAGCAGTTTTATACATATTTTTAAGCCAGGTTGCAGCAGACATTCAACTTGCACTTGAAATATTTCAAACGTAAGATCCACTCTTCCCTATTTGGATTTTTTCTTTCTATTCTATATAGACAGGTATTTTAAGCCTCATTTGTGAACTTGCTTTCAGAGAGCATCCTCATCAGGAACAGAGAGAAGAAAAAAAAATAAGCTCCAGTGTAGTATCTCTTACTGAAGCTTATTCTCTAATCATGTGGGGCTGGCAGACCTCACTAACTACAGGACCAGCAGTAAAAATACATTGATTGCAGACTCCCTGAAGCTAAAAAGAAGAGAGACATGTCCTCCTTAGCTCTATCACCTCTTTCATATCACCGCTAGAGTTCGTGATCCCTTGCCACAAACTCAGTTCAGGTCACTAAAAGCGGCATCAACAAGAAAAATAGTTTGGGCAACAACACAGAGTTAAATCCATTCTGACCAACCGCATTAGTGGAGAACATTATCTGACTCCCAACCTATCCAGAAAACTGGATCTTTGACAAGAGACTTTTCACAGCACTTAAGGGCTGGCAACAGTTGCCTGTAATTCTTCACCCTTTTAGCAGGTGTTAAAGCTTCTGGGGAAGAGCCAAGCAGTCCTTTTGACTCACTGAAGCAATCGAACCATTTGTTGCATCACTCCAAACACTGCAAATAGTGAGAGCGATTCACAAGAAAAGTTTTGAGCAGCCCCAAGATAAGACATCCTGAAGCCACAAAGCAAATATGTGCAATAATTCCCATGTCTTCAAGTTGCTTTTTATTGAATGAAAGCAAGCGGTGCATAAACTGCAGAACAAAGTAAAGCAGAGCATCTGCTCAAAGACCTTTACAAAGCATTCAGAAACTGTTCTAGCTTCAATCTATGCAGCATATAAACAACCACGATACCTCTGGCAGTAACTGTGTGCAAGTAAAGTAGCTCTCTTTCCTTTATGGGTCTGTAAAAGAACTATCACAAGACACCATTAGCCTTCACTGCAGAAGGAGCTTGATGCTTTGGATTTTGCTGGCTCTTCCCATCATCTTTAACAATAAAGCAGCCAGCTCAAGTTTTCACTAAAAACAAAAAGCAAGCTTGAGTATGTATCGAGAAAGCATTTTAATTTAACTCTACAGACATTACCAGCGGGAAAAATGCAGTACCCTGTAGCAGACCAACCTTACCCTCTCTAGACTGGACAGTAAAGGTGCTCTTGACAGGGGAGTGGAAAGAAGGAAGGTAGAAAGAGAGACAGCTAAGAAAGTCCCTGGTGCCTTCAGGGTTTTAATCATATTAGCTGAGACAAGGCAGCCTGCCATACTTGCACCTTGAGATCAGTAACAGGCTCTCTCTAGGGTTTACCTTGGCTTGCTAATGACACAGATTCATCTTCTTAAGGCCTCCTTGCAGTAGTTTAAGGACACACCACACACATTCACGTGTACCCCATCCCCTCACCCTCATTCTCCCAGTGACATGGCCCGTAGGTGCCACGCAGCATGTGAAGCAGGATGCTGCTCTCCGCACGTAAGACATTGTATTTACCCTTCTCTGCTCCAAATTAGTGAGGGTATTTATATGAGGTGATACTTCCTTCCTAAATTCTTTGTACCCCGCATCATAATACTGTTTATGACATGTTGGTTACTCTGGAAGTTATTATAGTGTCATTAGATTATACCTTCAGGTAGAAAATATGCTAGTGAAGCAGGTTTTTGCATACATGATAGTGCAATCCCACATGTAATGACTAGGAGCTTTAACAGTAGCTTGCGGACACAGAATATGACCGCAAGGAATAGCATGTAATTGTGTTTTCATTTGGTTTTCTCCTTTTTCTTGTCACTGGCTCCCGCTACCTCATTTTAGATATCACCCTACAGTTGAACAGTACAATCCCAGCCACTTTCCCAAGGACCCTGCACTGAAAACACTGCCTCCTTAGCCCACAGATCAGGGTGAAAGAAGTGACAAGATCATATAACCAGGCTCCACAACTCTAACTACCCTTTTGTTGATCACTGTCTTTTATAGAGCAAGGTTTCAGAGAACAGAAGCACAAGACACAGACCGTCTCAGATCTGACACGCTTGGGGAGGCGCGTGACTAACCCAGCTCGAGCTAACAGGGCAGGACAGTGTACGTGCCCGGAATGCGTAACCCCACTTGGAAACCCATTTACCACAGGCACAGGGGTTATCTGGGTGCTGCCTCGAAGTTAAATACACGACAGCTAAGACTGCAACAAAAATAGCCTAAAGACCCCAGTCCTTGCAAGCAGTTGGGAATCAAACGAGACACTTTGTCACCTACCAAGACCCTACTCAGTAGCACTGGAGGAGCTTCAGATCCTTAAAGCCAGGATTGTACAAGGAGCCAGCACCCTGAGTACAGCACTGATGCTCACATGCAGTGGCTACCACCATTTCCCAGACTGATGGTAGGTATGTACACCTGCTTCTAAACTCTTCCTGGCCTAGAGCACAGTTTCAGCCATCAGGACATTTATCTAGATCAAGTGATACAGAAATACTGTAGTAGAACCCAAAGAGCCATTGCTCAATCCAAGCCACAGCTGCACTGAGAACAAGATTCTTACCCTGCTATAGTTAATGTTTTGACTACAAGAAGAGTATGTAGCTTTCAGTTAACATCAAGCTTTGCACCATGTAATACTTCCTTTACTGCAGCATTAGAACAATGCTGCGGTTCTGTTTCACATGTGTCCTCTTCTAACAAAAGATGTTCCTCACTGAGCCAAGGACCACGTTACAGTTTCCTGAAGCTCTCAGGCCTGTTCACAGTTAGCCTCCATTCACAGCACATGGGAGAAACCATACACTGACCAAGGTCCAAGTGCAGCTACACAGAAAATACTCAGGATCTCTGTTCTCCCAGAAGTGATCAGCGACTTGCTGGAAGGCAACAGTATGTCAACGGCTCATTGAGTACATCCCCATGGATGAAAATCTTGTAGGACTAATTTTAGGCTCAAAGAAGTAATGGTTTATGTGTTTGCGAGTAGCAAGTAAAGAACTAAACTGCTTGTGGATCCCATCTGAAGGCATGGGGGTGAGCTCAGCAGTCACTACATCAGACACCAAGCAGCAAATTTCACTTTGGAAAAGAGATGTGCCTGTTCTGAACGTGAACCTTGATGAGCATTCAAGGCCTACCTGTTCTTTCTTAGGAACCTTGTATCTCATTTATTGCATCAAAAAATCAAAACCTCTCTTACTGAAGCCAGCGCAAGTAAACCAAACCTCATAATTAAGTTACTGCTGAAAGTCCTGCCCATAGGTTATACTTGCAGAACTACATTTCACCTGTTGGACATGACACTGCTGTGGTGCAAGAGGTACATCTCCTCCCAGGATGAAGTGCAGCTGACACCAGTGGAAGATGATTCACATCTACCCACCAAACTTAGATCTGCAGTCCTGTTCAGCAGTAAGAACACATTAAAACATGAGTCAATCGCAGGCAGAAGACAATAGCTAGCAAATAGCTATTAAATGTATTTAGGAGCAGTAATAAGACACGCAGCAGTCTCTCAGAGCATTCCCCTGAGAACAAAATTAACAGCAATGAAATACTATAACAGCAAACTGAATTTTAATAGCTGCAACAAAACCCACACAATCACTAAAAAGGTTGAAAGGGCACTCAAGTGAGACACACATGTGACCCGGCAAGCAGATGCCTCAATAACAGTTTTGGACTTAAGACACAAGTACACAGACAAGAAGAATTAACACGCCAAGGGGGGATTAGGGTAAGAAGATCCCCATACCTTATCATCATTATCTGATGGGAGAGGAGGCAAGTTCACAGCTTGTCCCCTCCTCCTTCTCCCATAACCTCCACATCACCCACGGCGAAAGCTAAGCTGGACTAATAAAAACAGCAGAGCTGGCATAAACTGTCCAACCTTGTTATTTACACCTCAGCAGAATGCTCCCAGCATCTACCATCACTCACACAGCTTCTCCAAGAGCTGCCTGCTAACACACAGGCATTGGAAGCAAGTCCCAAAGTACCGTTTGTCTACATGAAGAATTTTGTCAGCAGCGCTGGGCATGTTTTATATTCAACACCTCTAATGTACCACTTATTATTAAAGTGCCTAAAATGCTGAAGAGCTCCTGTTTGAAGAGAATTTATCTTGCAGTAGGTCAAACCAAAAATAGCTCAAAAAACCTTTGAGTTTTGAGACAATCCCTGCAGTGATCAAGAGGTTCAACTGTTAGAGCATTTCAACCTGCCCTAGAACATGGTCTCCGAGACAAGGATCTTTACTCAGTTGTACTGATGAGAATGAAAGGCTATTTCAACCTTGTAATTTTGTTGCTCCCACTAATTTGTCTACTCAGGCTGATTCAACATCTGTTGTCTAAATACATATATTTTTACATGTCTTAGATATCTACATATATGAGGAATGGCCAGTGATCCAGCATATTTGGCCTCAGAGACCAAGGATGCACTATGCTCTATGCGCTACCCAGCCTCATAAGCCAGCAATAACTCAGATTGCATGGGCAGAAGACAAGAAGGGCAAACAGAAGAAATCAGTCACATTCTGAAATACTAAAAGACAGGAAGCATTGCACAGTGCTTTTAAAATAGCACTTTCATCTGAAGTAAAGGCTTCTGTTTAGCAACGGTAGTGTCAAGCAAATCATTCCATCTTCACTGGATGCGCTACCTGTGATTTCCACTAAACCCAGACAGAAAAAGACCCAAAACACAGCTGATCCATTTTTTCCTGCCACCTACTACAACTGAAGCAATTTCCCTCTTAAGGAAGCATGAACATTAATACTTGCCATTGACTAGAAGCACCTCTAGTCTTGCACAACAGCTACCACTTGAGTCAAGTCCGAGGCATTCTGCCTAACCTTACTCAAGTTCAAACCTTAAGGGGAAAAAAGCAAACCTATCTGTCAGCCACATTTTCAGGATCTACCACTGCATTCACAGTGATTGTAGCTACAAGTGGAGTTAAGGCAGAAATAACAAGTCCTTCCCTGAAGTCCTCTCAGGCTTCCCTGTAGCTCTCCTTCTGAAAACAAACTAAAAACCACAAGGCACAAGTATTTCAAAGTTACCAGAAGTAGCGCAAACTTCTCTCAGGAGACCCTGGTCATCTGTTGCCAGTGGTCACCCACAGAGATGAGTTCTGAAAATTACCTTCCTTCATATTTCAGAAACAAGAAGAGATCACAAAATAATGTAAGTTTACTGTTTACTTTTTTCCCCTCAGAAGACTCAAGAAAAGTACCTGGTACTTTTTATTGTCAAACACTCAGCCAGTCCCTACCAAAAGGGCAAAGCTAGCACTGCTTACAAAGCCTGCGACTGCTCCTGTTACACCCTTATTCCTAAAGAGAACCTCCTTCAGGCGCTAACCTTTGCTAAAGATACTTGTGTCACTTCTCATTAGATTCTCTTTCCTCTTTTCTCTCCTTGAAAGTTACATTATTACACCTCCCAAGGGAAAATATATCTATAAGCAGAACAACTCCACCCTTTCCTCTTAGTTCAACACCAGGAGGCAAGATTCAGCCAGCGGTCAGCCGCTACACACTCTCAACTTCTTCCTTCATTTCGCTGCACTGCCATGTTCCCCACTAAGCAGCAAACTGAGGAAGAGCTCCCCACATCTGCATTTGCCAAAACCCCATGATTTCTGCAATTGATGCAGCACAGCTTATTACAGCTGCAAACTGTTCCTAGGCACTGATAATTACAAGCCCATGGCTGGGTGTCTAATTAAAGGAGGAATGAATTAATGAGTTTTACCAAAGGCTTTTGAGTCACCATGATAATTCTCACCCTTAATCAGCAGCAGGACACTCAAAGGACAGCATGAGCAGGAATCAAGAGCTGAGTGGGGGGGAATAAACCACCCCCAGCTGATGCTTCCCTGATCACGTTCCTCTCCAACATGTCACTGTCATTCAGACCTGGACAGCCAGATCAAACCCAGCAGGAAAACGCCTGGGCCATTTGGACAGCTGAATACAAAAACGCTTCCTGAAGCTGCTACAAAGCACACACCAGCCTTTGAATGCCGAGCAGCAGCGAGATGCCAGGCAAGAGGCTCTGCAGAGCGCTGACTCCACTGCTTTCATTCATCCACAGCCCCAGCCCCCACCCAGCGCCAACAATTACAGTTCAGTCTCAGGCTCCCAAGGAGGCAGAAATTGAAAACACGTTTTCATTGAAGCACAGCTTGAATTTCATGAATTCCATTACTCTCGGCTTTCTCAGCATTTCCTGGACTGAATACTGTAAAACAAGGGAGAAAAGGGATAGGGGGATCTGTACGCAAGGTGGGAATCGTATGCCACCCCTCTGACCGTGCCAGACCGTGAAGGGACTACCAAGGCACTTGCAGCAAGGAAGCAACATAAAGAGCTATTCCTAAGCAGAAGAAAGTAAGTATATGCTAAACCTAAGTTTAGGAAGAAAGCAAAGTAACAAACTGCCAGAGGCCTCTGAGCAGTAACACCATCCGTTACAAGGAGCACTTAAATGGCAACGCTACAGGCACAGCGCACATGCAAAGCACTACAACTTCAGCAGCTCAACAGAAAACATCCCCTCTAATAGACTGCACAAAACTAATGCAGCAAGTATCAAAATCACCAGTTTATCAGCTACAGGAACTTGAGCACAATGATAAACTACAAGAAAGAGCATGAAGTACAGCGAGGTCATACCCTGCCCACCACATTGTTCAACACTAAAGCAACTATAATCAGAGAAAACAGGTACCACCAAACAATGGGCCACTTTTTCCACATGTACAGTTGTAACCCAGTCAACCTGGGGATTATTCAGGTTTGCTAATTAACACCCTATGGAGAACTTCAATACCATTAGCAAAACTCTGAAGGGTTCCTTCATCAGCACCCTTTTCCCTCCCCTCTCCCCCCCCACCAGCTTGGACCTTATCTTAGGGAGCATTGCATCATCTGCTGCACCAAGACCTCCTTGTAACAGACACCATTATGCAACTGAAGTGCCTCCATTTGGATTTTGGCATTATTTTGGATTTCAGTGTTGAATAGAAGACTTGTTTATAATTCCCTGCATGAACAGCAGCATTTTATAGCCTGAAAAGGGTATCCATGCACAGACACCAACACTGGCATAACAACACGTCTGAATGTGTTATACATTTGTGAAACACTCATCCCCCACATTCCCATTTCCCCCTGTCCAGGAATAAGTCTGGCATTGTTAGGACTGATTAGAAATATCTTTCATCCATAATTTCACACTACAAAGGACTTCCATACATATGCACATGTGGCACCATTCTGAGATGTATCAGCCAGAAAAAGCATTTAGCAGTGACCAAGGAAATCATAATCCAAGGGTACAGCTCAAGTTTAAGTGAGGGTGAAGGAAAGTGTCAGCTCTTTCCCCTGGCTGGTTTCAATGCTCTCTTGCTATTGACCAAAAAACCACTCATTTGTTAAAATAGGGACTTAGAAGTCTGGCACACATCACATCTGCTGAAGCAAGCAATCTGATAACCATGTGAAAGCACACATTATGATGTTACCCTCATACTCAAGTGCCTAGGGAAGGGAATTTGCACAAGTATTGTGACTGAGTTATACCAACTGCTGCGTCGATGTATTACACACTAACCTACTTTCCCCACTCACCCACCCAGAGAATAGCCCTTGCAGCCTTAAGCATAAACGACTGCCTTGCAAGGACATGCACATTTGTGGCTTACTAAACCCTAAAGCTCAAAATTATAAGATCAGATACAAAAACTACAAGTGGCTCATTACCCAGAAATCTAAAAAAAACCAAAACAATATAAAAAGAAGCCTGAAACAAAGCCTTTGCAGCATGGAAGTGCACTGTGTTCTGTTCTTCCTAGTTCATCTGAGGAGAAAATGAGAAAGAGCATCAGCCTGGCACTGCCTCACAGTGCCTATTCACTAGATACCTGCAGACCTTTTCACCATGCAGGAAATGTTATTTCTCTTTTGGGGATAAACCCAAAGAATTCCTAGCTTTTCACCACTGCATTACAACCAACAGCCTCAGTCACTTCTTGAAGTGGAAGGAAAGAGAAGAATTTCTAACAGCGATGGCTTTTTTCTTTTGGACTGCCATCTGAGTGCATTCTCAGCACTACAAATCTTTCACGAACTTGATCCTCCTTGATTTTAGCTTGCCTGCCTTCCTCATCATCACCTTAAACAAAGAACTGGTAGGATGACATGCCCAGAAACTACAGCCAGCCTTGCTGAAAGAAGAGCAGGTTTACTGGGGTTTGGTTTTGTTATTAGAATTATTAGAGGCAACCCTCCAGCAGATATCTATATGTCATTGAGTCTTGCCCATGTCTTAAAAGTGAGAATTAAAGTTCACTACAGACGGTAATCCTGTTATACTCTGAAGTTACTCAAGCCTCGCCTGAGCCTTAGAGAAAGAATTCCCAGACATCACGTCCCTTCCTCCAGCTCTGGGAATTACATTCAGTTGAAAACAAGCCAAGTTCTCCTACCCACTCAGAGGGAATGGGAAATCTCAACGTAACTGGTGGAAAGTTTACTACTAAAAGATAAAACAGAAGCAAGAGGAGAACTGACAGCTGCAAACAATATGCTGACCCCCCTCCATCTCAAGAAAATTAAGAGTGAGCACCATCTTAACTCGGTGCTTGCATGCAGTCACCCAAGTGTATTCACTAGACATCAAAGAACCTAGAAGAAGGGCTTCAAGAGAAGCACTGACCATCACTGCTTAGTCTTCAGCATACAGATCCTTACAGGTACAGAAGTGTCCCCACAAAGGAGTCACACAGAACAAACTGGGCAAGCTCTGCCACACCACAGTCTCTTACCACATCAACACAAATAGCATGAACCATCGGTTCTGCTCTTCACCCTTTTCATCAGCAATTGTGCTGGTGGGAGTAAGGAGTGAGGGGGAAGAGGTGTAATATCTGCCAAATCTTAGAAGAAAAAGGAGGAAAAAACAGGAGAGAGGGAAAGAAAAAATAAAGAGAAATGCCAAGGGACTGTCTATTTTGAGGGCACATGTCAAGAAACCTGACGTGACAAAGGACCATAACTTTTATCTATCTCATTTTCAATAGACAGATTTTTGTTTACAGGATCAAAAATGCATCTAACCCCAAAACACAAGTAAAAGATCAAGACTTCTGGCACAGCCCCTTAATCCACATTCAAAACCTTGGGATTAAGTCACAGGAAAGCACCTGACTTCCCACCCTTAATCTCCAGAGTCATGCCTAATGGGATACATTCTTTTGGGTGTGAATTTCTCACTTTCCCCAATAATGAAAAATCAGGACCACTGAAAATCCACACCAGCACCTGCTTGAAGCATTGCTTGTTTTATTGGATCACCACTGAAACAAAAGCTGTTTGTTAACCTGAAGAGTGTGGATTTTCCTCCCCTGAAAACAAAAGCATTAAGAATTGAGAGGAATTAAAAAACAAATAGGGAAGAGGCAGTTAAGACTGAACTGATTTTGATTAGTCCTTTCTTTGGGATGCAAGTGACCAGGCTTCGCAGCTGACACCAAGATAAGCTTACAAAGTAGCTGCTACATTTTGGTGGCAAAGAGGTGGTTACAGACCCCCACCTGTATTTTCAGTTCCTGCCTAAATTCTTGTTTTTCCAAAGCAAATGCAAAATGGAAGGTTCTTAAATGTCAGCTCCTTCAAACTGAGAAACACTTGTGTGCACACAGGTAACTATAATACATAGGCAGCACTCAAGAGGAGGTGGATGCTTTACCCAAGACTGAATTCACAAGTACTTAAATGCAGACTAGGAGACATAAGTCGTTACACTTGTGTAGAAAAAAAGATAAAAATAGAGGATTTTCAAGAGGACAAACGTAATCTTGGTGCAGAAGCACCAAGGTGCCAGTGGCTGGTCCCCACCTGACCAGACTAATGCTTTTAACTCTAGTTCTACTCTCCCAACTAAGACCAGCACAACAGCTTCAGAGCACCACATGCTGCACAGAGGTCTCAGAGTGGGAAGCTCACCAGGTCTGGCAAAAGCATCTTCTCTGTGCAGGATTAATACCTGCAAGATTCTACCCAGATGAAGCAAGCATGGTTTACATCTTTGCACATTTGCTTGCATTGCCTTCCCTCCTCCCTTCACGTTTCACATTTCTTCAAGTCACCTTTTAGCCCTCTCTGCTTACTTTGGTCTGCTAAAACCATACATTCAGAACAGATTTTGACTAGAGTAAGGTAATCTACAGTCAGGGCTTCCAGAAACTGTCAGTTCTCAGGAGACCATCTGAAAACGTAGCAGCACAGCATGGGTCAGCAAAAAAAGTAAGGCTGAAGACAGAAAGCTGGCAAAGGCTGACTTTTTTCCTGTCTGTGTACCATATGCTGCTGCATGACTGGATGTATGGTCAACAGAAACCATTGTTGTCTAACTTTGGTAAAAATCAGCCATCAATAAAGGTCTTGATTCTGCATATTTGGTTATTCATTATGCTACTGTTGCCTAGTAAAGGCAGAATAAAGGATTCAGCCTAAAGCACAAATTTGCTGATAAGAGGTATTACTGCATGGTTACTCATGCAACTGGGACTGATGACTAAAGGGAAGAGGGGATTTACCATCACAACTTAGAAACCTAAAAGCAACTTCAATTTCTTTAGAAAACATTGGACTCCACTAACCTGTGTCACCCAACCTTTTTGGAAATATGAGCAAACTAGTGCAACAGCAGGATCAGACCTTGGAAATGGCCCACCTATTCTTGAAAGAAAGAAACCTTCAGTCTAACCCCTTTAAGAAAGGCACATTACCCTCTGACTTTGAGCCAAATAGACAAAACCACGTCATCTAACTTGACTAATACACATGTTTCTAATTTACAGAAAGACTCTCGGTTTCAGAACTGAAATAAGACACCGGTACAGTAGAGGAAGTTCTAACACAATCTCTATAACCCAAGTTTTTTGGCAGTTTAGGCTCCATCATATTTCTCCAGCCAAGGAATACTTCCAAAGATGACATTAGTTGTTATGCGTAAGGAAACAGTCTCACAGAGCCAGAAAGTACCTGACACAATTAATTCCTTGCTGAATCTTTGGCTACAGTTCAAACACACATGCCTTGGGTCAGAGTCTGCAATCCAGAAAGAGAAGCATCGTTGGGTTTACACAGTACCTTTCACTGCTTGATCCACTCTCAACTCACATACAGTGGTACAGAAAGAACACAAAAGCACTAACAGATGGATGACAGGGAATTCCTGGGTGACAACACCAAAAAGACCAAGGACTAAAGCATACTCTTGCTCTTATCAATGCTTCTTTTAGCATGGTTCTGCATCTTAATTGGTATGAATCAATCATTCGGTCTTTTTTCCAAAGCACATAGAGTTGCCATCACATCTACTACCCATGCATTTGCAGTTCTGACTCTCACAGAAAAAGCATGAGAGTGGTACAAGGAAAGAGTTTCAAAGATGCTGGAGAATTTTGCTTTATTCCAGCCTGATTCACACATAAGCCATGCATTTACACAGATTCAGGTCAACACTGCCATTTCCCAGCTATTAAGGAAAAGGAAAAATTCAAGTCAATATGCTCTGTAGCTTAGCTTTTACAGCCTCTTTTCTTCACTGTCATACACTTCTTGGCACACTGGGACTTAAGAGCTACAATAAAGTGTTGCAGGCTCCTTTTCTGTCACCCTGTCTCAAGCACATATCCCATTACCTGTTGTTGTGCTGTATTAAAAAGCTATTCAGCTTTTCTACTTCTTTGCAGCATGTAACATCCATGCTATCTCAAGGCCCTTAACCAACACTACCCTGAAAAATAAAGTGAATTCAATGCCATGCAACTGAATCACAAGTAGAAGTACTTACATTACTAAAGAGATTGAACTAATGACAGCCGCTGTCTCAGGACCATCTTACTGGTCTGATTAACTGAATTGAAAAGTGGACAGTACTGGTAAGATCATCATAGTTTGTTCAGCAGCAAAAGGCACAGAGACCAGAACTGGCATTAGCATGGTACTGTCAGAAGGAACAGAAGCTTTGCTCCATTTTTACATTCCCTTCAGAGTTTGTGACTCACTACACAATGAAAAGGCTTTGCAGAGCACTGCAGTATGACTCAGATGAGAGTACAGCCAGAACAAAACTGTTCGTATCAAGATATCTTCAACCCCAGTGATCCATGGGAGGATTAGGAAACAAACTGGTCTGATAAGATCCTCTATGGGGATGACTCTATGGAGCAAGTCCTGCAAGCACTGCATAAAGACAGCTCTGACAGGACTCAGAAGCATGCCGAACCCCCTGGAGAAGAAGGATCACAACTCCATTCTACACTGAAGCTCAGCTCCATTACCCCAGAAAGAGGAAGGAACTAGTTATACTGCTGTCCACAGCTTGTCATGACAGAAGCTTCCGAAGGACACACGTATACACATACATTTTTAATGAATCCAGTCCAGAGGGGAAAATATCTCTACACTTGCACACACTGTTCTAACCCAATGCAACCTGATACGAGGCAGGAGAAGATAAGAAGTAAGTAACACTAACGAAAGAGCATTGTAGAGACTGACTCGGGTGATGAAAGTATACAGCCAAAACCTGCAGCTGCATTGATCTCAGCCCTTGGCAGCAACATTGCCATAAGTATTTCTCATGCTCTCAGACAAAAGGAGGAAGCCCCTGTAGGTTGGTACACAATAGACACAGTCGCCTTGAGACAGGCCAGTGCACAGTGGGTGTCCCGCCTGCTCTGAGAGAAGGGACTACATGGGACAGAATGGAATAACTAGTCATTAGATCTACATCATCTAGGTACCCCCATCATCCAGAGTCCCAGAAGACATAACAAAGACATAGACTTCAAAGACCAGCAGTACATGCTTATCTATGAGCTACATGTGCTCCAGAGAGGGTTCAGGGGACACTAACTTGTCTGCTGCTTCAGTGGAATAGCGGCTTGTGGATTACAGTAATCCTTGCTAGGCAGAAGTGGAAAGCCTGTTAAATCAGCAGCCTCCTCACCTGCACGGAACACGTGGCACTGCAACAAGTGCCATGACAACATTCAAATCTAAGCCACTGTGTTTCACTTTTGGTTGAAGTGAGATGCTCAGCTGAGGCACAAGTTCAAAGCCTATCATCAAAACAAGAGTACAAGGAAAAAGGTAGGTCTTTACCAAGGGGCTACTAAAGAAAACAGGTTTAGAAGGAAAACAGTGATTTCTCTTGGTCAGGGGTTGGGAAATCTTTTCTAGGCAAGCACTGAAAAATCAGAAAGGGTACATTACTTATTTCCTTATAACAAGACAGGATGAAAACAGACAACGAGCCTTGCTGTGTGCTTATTTATGACAACAGCCCAGCTACCCGATGACTCTAAGTCATGGAAACTTAAAGGTATTTTCAGTTTAGTAAAGGTAATCCCTCCTTGCTAAGGCTGGGACACTTTACCCTTTCCCATCGCCATACACTCCCAGCTAGCATCCCCCACTGACCTCTCCAGCCACTGAAGACCTTAAGTGCAGCGTGCAGTTTAATAGTCTATACTTAAGAATGGGGGTATCAATCACTTACGGAATAGAAAACAAAAATACTCACATAATTTGTGCCAATTTTCTTCCAAAAAAGAAAAATATGCAGAATTTAAATTAAAAAATTGACAATCTCACCTGCTTAATATAAAAGGTTCCTAAAGAAAAGGGGAAACTGTAACAGCACAAACTGCAAACAGAGAAATCCATAACAAAGCTAACAGAAAATGCTCAAACCCAAAAGGCCTTCAGAAAAATTTAAAGCATGAGAGACCCTTTTGCATTACAGTTCCCACTCCAGGATTAAGTTTCCTTGTTCCACTGCATTAGAATTAATCTACACAGCTATGAACTCCGGAGTCAACTTGCAGAGCCACAGCAGCTTCGTTATGCAACCAGTGACACTGATCACCCAGGCTGTGTTCCTGGACCCTGTTTGCTATCCTTCATCAACCCCCAAACCAGCAAAGCTGCTGCTGCTGCTCCTCAAATCGTTCTCTTGACAACAGATGCTTCAGTAATCCAGACATTCAGGTTTGGATTTGATAAGATGTTTTCTTGCGAGCTGATGGTAAGACTTAAAAGGCCATTTACTGCTGTGCAAGAAGTCCTTAATATCATCAAGGGAAGGGAGGCTGCTACACAGAAGGCAGGAGAAGGCTTTAAGTCAGAATATGATTACTGTAGAAGAATTATCTGACAAATGAACACAGCCCCAGATTGTTGCAAGGAATGCTTTTAAGCAATTTAAGCAAAACCAATACATCTGCTGTCTATTCAAAGGTTAATGAGTGCGTTTCATGATAACACACTCCCAAGAACATCCTTCCATGAACTCTTTAACTTCTGATCTTCAGTATCTCATATCCCTTGTTGTAAAGGCAGCTACCTTCTGAGGTCAGGGAAATGCAGTGAAGCCGCTGTGCAGCATTACATCTGTGTGTGGCCATCTTGAACTCTGCTAAGCCAAAGGTACTAAAACAAATTAACAAATTGAAGCCCCAAACACAAAAGTTAGGTCAAAAGTCTTCTTTGTTTACCGGTTTAAGAATGTTTCTCTGTATCTACCCATTGCTTTTTAAATTAACCTCTCACTTTTTGCTCTAGCTTAGCCCACAGATCTGTTCCTCTGTTTAAAACAAAAAGCCAAACCATACTGCTTTCTAAGGTATTTCTAATACCTTTTACTCCTAAGATAAAGGCTAACTGTTTAGATGCTCCAGCCTTTCTGCCTGTGTGTATGTTAGCTTGCTGTGTATATAGGACACTGCAAGTATGTTCAGAAAAGCAAAATGGTGTTTTCAAAACCAGAGACCATGGCAAAACAAGGCAGCAGAGCCACTGCAGCTCTGTTCCAAGATGACAGCAGAGAACACAGATGTTAGAGCACACAGATTCACTCCACAATCATTTTAATTACATGCCTAGCCAAGCGAGCACAGGCTAAGCAGCATTAATGGAAAAAAGGCAGCACACGAGTATTCTGAGAGCATCTTCCTGTGCACTTGATGCTAACGCCGCTCTGTACATTAAGTCATCTGTTTTCCAGCAGGCATGCAGTCGGTTTTAGAATGCGCTGCTGGCCTCTCCGCAGGTCGTGGCAGTGCGGGGCTGGCTGAAGAGCTATCACTGCTGCTGCATGGGGCAGAGCGGGTATCCTCAGCGATGATGGGTTATGATGCAGCCAGCGGGATGTGGCCGGGATAGTGGCTTCGCCCGGACACCATGGCTTGGCAGCAGCGCAGGAACCTGGCGAGGGCACTTGGCCAGGGCTGCCTCCTGCTTCCCCTTCCAGGGGACCCTCCCCAAGAACTTGTGTTTCCAGCACGCTGGAACCGGCTCGGGGCTCCTGCCCACCCCACTGGGGGGAACCCAGGCCCGGTGCCGGGCTCTCCTCTGGACACGAACCCACCCTCCGGTCCCGCAGCCGCGGATCGGACCGCAGCCATAACCCCGAGAAGCCGCCAGAGGAGGGCCGGGGGGGTCCTGAGGGGGACCCGGGGCGGGCCCAGGCCCAGGCCGTGGGGGGGGACGGAGGAGCTCACCCGCGGCCCAGCCCCGGAACGTAGCCCAGGGGCGCGGGCATGCCAAGGAACGGCTTCTTCTTCTTGTTCATGGTGCCGGTGGCGGCGGAGAGGTGGGATCGGGATCGGGACTGGGATTGGGATTGGGATGGGGATCGGGCGAGCGACGGCGGCGGAAGCTGCGCCGGGAGCAGGCGGGGTCAACCGATACAGAGCGTCACATCCGCTCCTTAACGAGGATTGGCGAGAGAGCAGCGCACCCCCTGGCGGCGCGGAGGTCCGAAGCGGGGCGGCGGCGGGGGGCCCGCGCGCGAGCGCCGGTCCCCTCCACGTGTGTGACACGTGCCGTTGCCCCCGGCCGCAGGTCCCGTTCACACGCGTGTGTGATTGCCCCATCCGCTTCCCTTCGTGCCGGTGCGCGGCCCTCGAGCGTGCAAGCACGCGTGTTGGCCGCCGCGCACATGGACCGCCTCCCGCGGGGTTGGGTGACGCTGTGGAGGGGATGGGGGCGATGGTGGGGGTGATGGGATGAAGATGGGGATGGGGTGATGGGAATGATAGGGATAGGGCTGAAAGGGAAGGGGGTGATGATTGGATGATGGGGATGAAGAGGATGGAAATGATGATGGGGATGATGATTGGATGATGGGGATAAAGGGGATGGGGATGATGATGGGGATGATGAGGCTGTGCTGTCACAGCATTTCAGATGCATGGCAGTCATTGTTATTTGGAAGCACAGAGGTGCTGAGGAGAGCCTGGAGCATCCCCGAAGCGGGTGTCTGTGCTGGGAACAAAGCTGACACCTGGATTCACTCACCCACAGCCAGATCAGCGGGGAAAAGGGACAAACAGGGATGGGAGCATCCTGGCAGGGCCCAGAGCTGGGTGAAGCCGTGGTGCTGCTCACCCTCATCATCCCTCAGTGTTTCAGGGATCATAATGTGTGAGCCCCCATTCACCCCATCACACCGGGGGGGGGGGGTCAGGATTAATCGTCTGCTGCTCATAAAGCCTCCAGGTGAGCCTGCACCAAAGGGTCCCTGTCCCTCAGGAGGGGAATGCAGAACACAAGCGCAAGGGGAATGAGAGGGATGTGAAGAGCCTCAGCGATGGTTTGAAGGCTTGTCCCCATCCTGCTGCCCCCCGCAGCCCGGCTGCCAGCCCTGCCAGGTTCCTGAGCAGAAACCAGCTGCAGGAAGACAAATAGCCCCATTTTGCATGCGAATGGCAGCCCAGCCACTTCCCATCCAGCTATTTTTGGGTTCTGCTGCAGGGAGGGAAAAAAAAGAGAAAGAAAGAAACAATAAATAAGATCAGTTTTGCCAAAAAGCCGAGTGGTGGAGGGGGAGGGAGGCAGCAGCATCCCGGTTCTGCTGGCCAGGAATGAGGGCAAAGCCCATGGGAGCATCCCCAGCCAGGGAGGGATGTAGGAACCCCGGACCCCGCTGCCCCATAGGGAAGCAAATGCTTCCCATTGAAGGAGGTCCGGCATCACCAGCATTGCAAGGCTCATCCATGCAACCGTGGAGCTTGGGACCATTTCCCCGTGAAGGAAGGATTTGACCTTGGGAGAAGGGCCCGTCAGCTCTTGTGGGGTTTATGGTGGGGATAATAAAAGCTATTGCAGGTCTGGCACCCTCTAAATACCCAGAGTGGTTTTCTGCTTCATCCGTGCTCCAGCACATCCCATGTCATTGAGCACTGGATGAAAAACGACAAGGGGAATGGCTTTAACTGCCAGAGGGCAGACTGAGATGGGCTCTTAGGCAGAAGCTCTTCCCTGTGAGGGTGCTGAGGCGCTGGCACAGGGTGCCCAGAGAAGCTGTGGCTGCCCCATCCCTGCAGTGTTTGTAGCCAGGCTGGATGGGGACTTCCCAGGCTCGGTTCCTGCGGGAAGGCAGCAGGGATGCGGGGCACGTCGGCTCCGACACGCGCGTAATTGCTCACAAAGGCTTGAAAGTGAAAAATAAGCACTTAGATGGGAGCGTGAGGACGCGCTGAGCTCTGGATCCAGCCCGAAGCCAGGCAAGGAGCTGCAGCCAGAGCTGCTGTGACCCCCTCTCTTGCACAAAGCTGCCTCTGTGTCCCCAAGGAGAGCGGAGGCGGCTTCTCCCGGGACAACGGGAAAACAAACCCCAAGGATCTCCCGAGGCTGGAAATTCCTGGGTTTAAATACCACATAGCACAACAGGAATGCATCCACGGGGCAGGATCAATGTTGGGGCTCGTTCCCAAGCACCATTTCCTGGTGCCTGCCTGCAAAACTCATAGGATCATGGAGTGGTTTGGGTTGGAAGGGACCTTAAAGCTCATCCAGTTCCAGCCCCTGCCATGGGCTGGGACACCTTCCACTAGAGCAGCTTGCTCCAAACCCCATCCAACCTGGCCTTGGCCACCGGCAGGGATGACACCCAAAGCATTGCAGGCTCCGAACAGGGGGCAGGGTAAGGAGTGAAGGAGAAGGTGAAGGCAAAAGTGAATGTAATGATGATGAAGGTGAAGGTAGGTGAAGGTGGTGATGAGGGTGAAGACAATGATGATGAAAGTGAAGGTAGATAGAGGTGATGATGAAAGTGAAGGTGATGCTGAAGCTGAAGGTGAATGTGAAGGTGATGATGAAGGTGAAGGCTTGCTAAGCATCCCTCAAAACACCAGTATTCCCAGTTGTTCCCCAATTCTGTCATTTCCCATCACTTCTTCTCTGCCCGTCTGCTCTGCGCTCCCATCCACGGTTCCTTCCTAAAGAGCAGCGTCATCTTTCCCATCCCATTCTCCAGACCTGGGCTGCTTAAAGAAGGGGTGACCATTGCCTCATCTTCTCTGTAGCACCAGGGTGACAACCCTTGGGGGGACACCAACTAATCAATCCCTCTACTCCCTACAAGTACCAGCTCCCCCTGCATCCCTAGCGATGGAACCCAGGGCAGTCAAAGAACGTGGAGCATGGGATGCATGGGCAGTTTTCAGCCTGGCATTCCATAATCCCTGATTTTGCAGCCTATGTAAGCAATCAGTCCACAGATCCCACTCCAGTGCACGGTGGCAATCAGAGCACAGCAAATCGATTCAAGCCTGGCCGTACCTTGCCATGTAAATAATAAATGGGATTCTGTAAGCAGCTGAATACAGCTGAAGAGCCCTGAAATTGAGCTTGGAGAAAACCAAGGACTTGAGGCTGCTGGGATGCGACGGGCCCTGATGCTGTCATTAACTTGCTCATGTTGCTTAGATGCTGGAAAGCTTTGCTCAGATGATGGGTTTCATTTGTGCCCATTCGGACTGCAGTGCTGGGGTGGTTGAGATGAGCTCTTAGGCAGAAAATCTTCCCTGTGAGGGTGCTGAGCGCTGGCACAGGGTGCACAGAGAAGCTGTGGCTGCCCCATCCCTGGCAGTGCTCAAGGCCAGGTTGAACACAGGGACTTGGAGCACCCTCCTCCAGTGGAAGGTGTCCCTGCCCGTGGCAGGGGTTGAAGCTGGAGGAGCTTTAAGGTCCCTTCCAACACAACCCAGGCTTTGACTCTTGGTTCTATCCCTGGAGAGGACAGCAAGATCCAACCTGCTGGAGCTTCAATTACCTTCAATGGAGAGCAGATGGAAACGGATGATTTTGGACCCCCAAAATTGCTACATTTATAAAAAATCCCCAAACTAATGGTAATTTCATAAAGTTTCAGAGACAAAAAGCTTGAGAGCAGCATCCAACCACCCTCCTCTGCCATCAGCCCGGGAGACTCATCCATGCCTGGGCTGCCCAGCATGAGCTGCATCTCTGCGATGCTCAGCATCTGTGCATGGGTGTGCTGGGATCCAGCAGGACCAGCTCATTAAACATCCAGGAGCACAAAGCAGCTTCTTCAAACTTGTATTACTATATCTACATTAAATATCTATATTAGATGTTGCTTTTACTTCTTTCCTTCTTGCTGTGGATTGATTCCAAGGCTGGGAAGAGCAAATCCCGCTGCTTCGCTGTGCCCTTGGCATTGAGCGTGTCCTCTCCTTGGATTAAGTTACAAATTCACAATTCAATTTCAGGAAACACTATGGAAAATCCCCACCTCTATGCAGAGAGCACACGGGGGGGGATATATGCTCTTAAATAATTACAGCCTGCCTGGAAATAACCATGATGTGCCAAAATCCAATTAGGAATATAACGATAGAAGCCTCCCCTTGAAAGAGCTGCCATAGTCTCAAGCTCCACTCTGTGTCCCAGAGGGAGCAAAGCCTCGGGTGTCCTTTGCCACTAAATCCTTGTCCTTGGGATGGTGCAGACCCAGCACAGGGTGTCCCCCATGGTCAGGGATAACACCGCAGGGATGTAAGCAGGAGCTTCAGTGCAAATCAAAGCATTCCCCATCCTGAATGATGAGGTTTGGTGCTTTATTATCTATCAAAAATCAATTATTTTCAGGGAGAGATTTCCCTAACACTGACCATTCCCATGCTCAGAGGAGCATCCATCACCTCACACCAGGCAGGAGGCTTCAGGCACGAACACAGTTTGGATTCTGCCTCTCTCCAAGTGCTTTAACAAACCCTCTGCACAAAAATCCACGGAGAATTGGGAAATTCCACTGGGAAAACCCCTCCACTCGTGGTCCCCAACCCATGGGGCTCCCCAACACCCATCTGCATCCCCATCCTAGTGATAGGTCTTCAGTGACATCCCAATGGGATGGGGCATCCCAAGCCCACCGATATCCACCTGCCTGGCCATGGATGGATGGAGCAGTTCCCCCCCTCTCGCTGGGTGCTCCCTTTTCCTGCTGACAAGTGGATTTCATTAACGTGCAGACAAGCAAAGCAAGGCAGAAATTAGGCACTTGTCTCCTTAGACAAATAACTTCCGTCTGAAGGCTGCGGAGCTGCTGCCGCTGCTCGCGGGCTGAGCGGGAGGAGAGCGGCTGTTTAATTACTTCCTTTCTTCCCTGAAAACCCTCGAATGTGCTGAATCATCCCATCCTTGCACCCTCCCCAGAGGCTCTGCAGGGGCAGAATGGGGCTCACGGTGACTTTGGTGCTCTCCCTTCTCAAATCCATATAATATGGAGTGGAAAACTGGAGGTCCAGGGCTTGATGGAGCCGATGTCCTCATCTCATCCCCTTTCCACCCAAAGACAGACTAAAACCCAGGAAGGAGTTGCCCCATCAAGGTGTGAGGTTGGCACTGGAACTGTTGGCAGACGATGAGGAGGAAACAAATTCCTTTCCTCAGACATCTGAAACCTTTCCTGGAGAAGCTCGATTGCTACTGGAAAAACCCAGGGAAGCCAAGGCTGGAAACAGTGCAGTTATTTAGAATAACAGCTTGGTGCAATCCACACACATTTTTCGAGCGGCATCAGCCTTTTCCTGCCAAGGCCCATCTTTTACCATACTCCTCTTGGAAGATTTCTGCTCCAGCTTGAAAGCTCCGTGTGTAGACAGAGACTGAGGAGCAACGGGGACTTTCAGTGATGGAAAATAGCTTCTTCCTTTATTTGATGCCTGCAATGAGCAGTATTGCCCTGACTGCTCTCTTGCCTGTGTTGCTCATGCAGGGATGAGCACCCTCCTTCACCCACCCTGCTGGCACCCAGTTGGGAGCTGCAGGATAGGGGGAGAAAGGGAATTTGCAGAGGAGGGAACAGCCATGGGTTGGTTTCCCGCTTGCAAACATGAGCAAAAAATGTGGGGACAATGCCCACTGCACCCTGATGTCCCCAGGGCATGTTCCTCTGGCTGGGGAGGGATGCGGGGGGATCCAAATGGCCTCTAGGCAGAGATACAGGGGGATGATGCTGCAGCCACTGGGCTGGATCAGGGCAAATAATGCCCCAATCCCTGGTCAAGGATTTGGGGGAATGCTGCCTGGTGGCCACAGGAAGGGATACACGGTGATGATGCTGCAGCCATCGGGCTGGACCCGGGGGGATGATTCCGGGTAGTCCCTGGGCAGAGATGTGGGGGGCTGATGCCTCAGTCCCCGGCTGGATACGGTAGGATGATGCCCGGTGTCCTCCCGACAGGGATCCGGGGTGATGCTCGGTGTTCCCGGGCTGCATCCGGGCTGATGCTCGGTGCATCCAGGGCCGGCAGCACGGGGCGGGCTGGCGGCGCGGCGGGCGGAGCGCCGAGGCCGTCGATGGGACAGCTGACTGGCGGCCGCAGCACCGGCCATTTCCCGGCGGCCCGGCCCGGAGCGGAGCGGCGCCGGGTGAGTGCGGCTGCCGTGGTGGGGTCTTGTGTCGTCGCGGGGGTTGGTGTCTCCGGCTGGGCACTGGCTCTGCTTGCTGGCGGCCCCTGGGGCACCGCGGGCTGGACCGGAACGGCGGGGCCGGGTGAAAGTGCGGGTGTCGGGCACCGGCTGCCCTTGCGTCCCCCCGGCCCTGCGGCTCTTGCATCCGTGTTTCGTTCTTCCCCTTTTCCCTCCCCCCCTCCGGGGACACCGTGCGGGGCTCCCCGGGTACCCGCCGGGCTCTGCCGCTTCCTGGCGGGCCTGGTGAGGGGCGGCCTGGGTTGAGTCGCGGAGCAGCGGGGTGAGCCGGCCCGTGTGTGTACCTCTCCCGCAGGCTTCTCCCGGGCACGAAGTCGCCTCTCCCGCAGGCAGAGACCATGCCCCCGAAATTCAAGCGGCACCTGAACGACGACGAGGTGACGGGCTCGGTGAAGAGCGAGCGGGTGAGTGCCGGCGCGGCGGGGCGGCCGGTCCCTCCGGTGCTGCTGGCCATTACGGTCCGGAGCAGTGCCCGGGGTAGGTGCCCATGGAGGGCAGGTGGTTGTTAGCGCACCTCGGGCACCCAAGGCCCCCGCCCCGTGCCGTTAGCCGCTGCCTCTGCCGGGGCAAGGTGAGCTACGGCTCCCTTTGCCGAAGGGTCTGCTGTTGCTGTGTCCCGTAGCCACGGGGCCCAGAAGCCCGGTCACTGGTGATAATGACATTTAGATAGTGGGGGCACTGGCCGTGCAGCAAACCTGGTCTGTGTGTTTTAAACAAACCTCGCTGGGAGATCCTGCTGTCTTGGGAACCTGATTCAGTTCCTTTAGGCTCTGAGATCCTGGTGTGCTCCAGTCTCCTGCCTCTCTGCATGGCTAGGCCTGGGCATCACAGCTCTCCTCTCCATGGTAGTGGCTGAAGGCCTCTTGTGAAGTTACCCTGGGCTTTACAGGTTGTTATTTTTTTTCCCTGTCACCAAGTTCCCCTGATGTTAAAGGCTTTGAATAAGGTTCAAAGTGGTGCAGCTGCCTGTTTTAGACAAAGTGGATTGAACGTGATGTGTTTGGTCCTGGGGTCATACTATGCTGAAACTGAGTTTGGACTGTAGTCTCAAATGTTGCTATGGTTCATGACAGCCATCAGCAAGATGAGGATCCTGTGTTGCCAAGAGCAGTTTGCTCAGCCCTTGAGGGAGGCAGTGGCTGAAACTATTTTGTGGTCTTGTTGCTTGCTTAAGTTGGTAAGCAAATGTGACAAGGATGGAAATGTGGGTGAGCTTCAAAATAAGAGCATTGTGCTTCAGGTGGGAGCCTCAGTTTATGTGCAGAGGAAGCAGCTCTTGATACCGTAAGGACAATCCAGTGTGTTCCTAGTCCCACATGTTTAATGTGCCATTCCCACTCTTGATTTTTTTTTTGACCCTAAGTAGATGTTCTAGGGAGCTCTTGGCTTGACTGGAGAATTTGTGCTGCCATGGTATGAGAAATGAACTCTAGTACTGTCTGTCTGAAACTTTTAGGCTTAAGTGGAATTGTCGGGTTGCGCTTAAAAATCAGGCTTTGGACTGTCTCATGGAGTGTAGTGGAACAGCAAATCTGAGCCCAGGAGGAGCCCTTTGGTGCGAAGCAGAGATGCTACTAGACCATTCTGCTTTCCAGCCTGGCTATGACCTTTGCCCGAGTTGAGGGTTTGGAAGGGCCAACCCCTCTGGATGTGCCTTACAATGAGCCCAGCGTGTTTCCTTGCAATCATCCTTCTTGCATCTGCTGCCATCAGATGGCTGGAGACACTCCCAATGTCCTCCACACTGGGAGTGAATCCGACTTCCCACGTGGATGGGACACTTTAGGGTGGCTGATGTTCTTTGAGTAGCTGCCACTGACAAAGTGCAGCACTGGGGATTGTTCCTTGAACGGGGGGGGAGCTTCCTTCCACAGCTGGCCTGCGCAGGGGCTCTGCTTTCTGTTCGCTGACACTTGCTGTTTCTGCGTTACAGGGAGTTGTACTGATCCATGGAATTGGGATCTGAACCTTTGCAGGCAACTGGCCACTGATATAAATCCAGTTTGGCTCAGCGGCAGAGGTGCAAGTTTTCCCGAGTCAGAGCTGCAGAGCTGTGCATCAGTTTTTGTGCTTTGCAGAGTTAGCAAACACTGCCAAAGTGATAATAGCAGCACAGAGACATCCAGTTCAGACCCTGGTCACAAGGGGTGAGAAACAGAATAACTCCAAACAAGAGTACTGTCAATCCCCTCCAAAGGAGGGCTTACATGTAACTTGCAGTCAGAAGATGCTGATTGTGTCTTAAGAGCTGGAAGTGTGTGTGGGAAATGGTGGTTGCTTGTTGATGTGGTTTGGCTCTTTTCTGTGCTTGCAGAGGAACCTGTTGGAAGAAGATTCAGATGAAGAGGAAGACTTTTTCTTGTGAGTTTCTGAATGGCTGCTCTAGGGAATGCAATGTCTTAACTGCCTACGCTCCAAGACTGCAGGTGTCAAATACCAAACGCTGCTCCCTGCCTTGTAAGGGGGGGCTTAGGAATCAAACCCTTTTATTCCTTTGAGATGAGGCTTGGCATCGAGCATGAATTAAATATAACAGGTGTGACCTTTATGAGAGTGGGGTGTCTCAAGTATCCTAAGACCTGTGAGGCACTGATGGGAGGTACGAGGACAATCCTCTGTCCACAAGGCGTTGTTTCTCTCTTGCGTATCTTTTGAGTCTGGTTTAAAAACATGTTTTCCTTGTACCTTCCATCCTGATTGCTCTTTTCTGCCTGCAGGAGAGGGCCTTCTGGACCAAGATTTGGACCTAGGAATGACAAGATCAGGCAGTAAGTTGCTGCTCCTCAGTGTCACACAGATAATACTTTATTCTGGCACTGTGAGCTCCTGCGCTGTCTTAATTGTGTATTTCTTTGTAACTTGGAATATGAACATTGCTTGTACGTGCTTTCTTCTAACTGACGTTTCCTTTTCTACAAGTCCACAGCTAAGGGAAATCTCAGATTTGATCCAAGTTATCAAGAAAACATGCACTCACAAAGGCAAAGGGACAAGATTGTGTTGCAGTAGACCGGTGGAGTTTCTAATGCTCTTGCTATATTCTGGTGGTGATCTGTTTCCTGCTTTTATGAGGCTCACTCTCTAGAGCATTAACCTTGAATTCTAACCTTTGCTAGCACCATTTATTTTTGTTTTGCTTTGTTGCTTTTTATTTCATCCCGTAACTTGCTGCTCAAGGTTACAAGAAAGCAAGTGGTTGGGCACACCAAGACCATGTTTTTTGGACAGCAGCTATTCTCTGGCCTCTTATCAAGAAAAAAACCTGATATAGGTCAGCTGAAGATAAGCAATGACTCAGTGGGGTCAAAGCATCTGGAAAACAGGAAACCATTATGGCTGTAGGAGGATTACTGTCTGTATTAGGGCAAGAAGGAAGGAGTGGCCGCTCTGGGTCCTTCTCCCATTGGGTCATTTCCTGGATGATACTTGTTCTGGGTTCCAGTTTGTCCTGCTCTTTCTTATGAGGGATGCAGTTGTGGTATTTAATGAAAAAGAGGGGGGGCGATAGTCACAGACTTGTATTGCACTGTTTCCTTTGCTGATCTTCATGAAGCCAGAACAGAGATGTATGCAGGGACTGATGACCAGGCATTACTCAGACTGTGTTGATCTGTGTGCAGCCTGAGTGTTGCTCTTCATTAGGGACCTTTTTCTTGCCAGGAAGAAGCCAGAGCAAGCTCTGAGATGACTCATTGCCATTGTCACTGTTAGTGCCTGCCTGTGTGCCTGCTCGCCATGCTACCTTGAGGGATGAAGGGCATTTGAGTTATACAGGAGGTACTGTGTTGGTCACTGTGCCCTGTGTTTTCAGGAGGTCTCTGTTCCCTCCAGGGTGTGAGGATGCTGTTGGTAGAGGTGAGCTGGTCCTTAGAGTAAGCCAGTGTGGATAAAGCCTCCCTCTAGGTCAGGGCCAAGCTGATCTGGAGTGGATGAGAGGGATGAAATTTGGTTTTATCAGTAGGGTTCTGCCCCCTAGAAAGGTAGAGAGGGGGTGACATCTATGCCTTTGTCCTCCAAAGGAGGGGCTTAGGTAGAGGAATAATACAGTTTGCTCTGGTTTCAGCAGAGGAGGAAAAGGAGGGTTGGGTTTCAGTTACTGCTGAAACACTGTAAGGAAAAGCCATTTTAAGGAGGAATTTGAGCATTTAGAGCTGAGGCATAGCTGGATAAAGCTAGAGACTAGCTGTGTCTGGAGGAACAAGGTGTGAAGATAGGCGTAAAAGGAAACTGGATGCAGGATTGGGTAGAGGAAAAGCTGATGGGATTATGGGAGCAAGGGTGGGAAATATGTTGGATGTGAGAGGCAAGGGTGGAAGCTTTTCCTAGTTGTCCTTGGCAGTGAAGGGACTTGGGTCAGGGAGTTTGGCAGCAGAGACCCTCAAGGCAGGCTCAGCTGTAGAAAGAGATGGTGGGGAACACTGCAAATCCCATAGGGGAAAGAGATGATTTAGAGTCAGCGGCAGCAACAGGAGAAAGTATCGCAGTCCCCTCTGTCCTGCATTTTTGTCCTGATATGTCTGGAAGTTCAAGCTCTTGTCCCAACAGCTGCTCTGTTGGGGGAGACACTCCTGGTAATTAAGTAGCTGCATGAGGTTCCTTAGGCTCCCTCTGGGACCTCCCTGTCCCTGGGGAGAGCTGGAGCTGAAAGGCAGCTTTTAACAGGCTTCTATCATTTTCCCAAAAGTCACAAAGAATAGGTAACGGAGAGCTGATCTCTCTGCTTTTGCTTCCAGGCTATGTGAGAAGTACTGAATGTGTGTCATGAGAGCTCTTACTGCCTTTTTTGGGAAGGTGAGATGTTCATCTTCCACCTGTTCCCTTTAGAACAGGAGCCTCTCATTGCTGGTCATATTTTCAAAACCACTACTAAAATCACCCCTTTTCTGTGCTGCTTCACCTCCTTCACTGCTGATGTTTCTGCTTTCAGGTGACTGCTGCTGGCCCTGCTTGCGCTGGTGATGAGGTTGAGCATGCTGCTGTGGTTTCCCAGGAACCTGTGGTTCCCCCATTGTATTGCTGAGGGTGGCCAGCATCCCCAGCACTGGAGCTTGGCCTCAGTGGTTCTGTCTGGCTCTAAGTTACATCTGGAGGAGGGGGAGTGTTTGGCGAATGGTTTCAAGGCAATTGTTGACAGCCGCTTCACAGGGCCTGGCTGCTTATCACAGATTGCTGGTTATGCAGTGGACCCTGCCCTAGTCCAAGCTTTCATTTAAAGGTGATACTGAGACCTTCTTGACAGGCATTATTGTTAGGTATAATCCTTTCAAGGACTGAAGGCTTCAGGGAGGCACTGACTGCTGTCTTCCTCACAGCTGGGATGAAACAGCAAAAAAACCTGAGTTATCTGTGGCATGGTTCAGCGCTGACACCCTGTTGTTGAGTACAGCAGGGCTTTCTGCTGGGCAGCCTCTCTGCAGAGAGACATGCCTTGGAGAACATTGTGCTCTGCTGGCCTCCTGCCTTTGCACTGTCCATCCAGCTTGGCTCTCCATCCTGTTCCCTCTTGCCTGGGTTACTGGCACAACGAGGGATGTTTGGGTTTAATTTGCACCAAAACACGTAGCACTATTAATATTGCTGGGGTGGAAAATACAAGTGTGTCATGCTGGCTGTAAACAGCCAGCTTGGAGACAAGAAGCAGCCTTGAGCAGTGCATCCCATGGTGCATGGGCTGTTTATGTTGTCTGAAGAATGCACCACTGTTGTTAGGCAAACAGTGTGACCATCCCAGGGGGTTTTTCAGTAGCTAACCTGGAGTAGCCAGAATGGGAAGGTTATTTGTCCCACTCTGGACCCAGCAAAGCACTAAGAAAAGAGGAGCCTAAACCGAGATGTCTGCTGTTGAGTCTCTTGTTGCTTTGATAGTGTACACTTGCTGTCCTTATTAAAAGCATCATGTATGCAGCAGTTAGTAAGAAGGAGGATCATGGGAGGCATATTTTATGCTTTTGTCTTGCTTTCTTTCCTGGTAGGTGTTCTCATTTATTTCTCTGGGAAATCTGGCAGGAGTGAAGCACATGAAATACATGTGTCAAAAGCCAGTATCTCCCTAAGAGGAAATATGCTTTGTATTAGAAGATTCATTCTCTCTTGCCAAATGAAACAAGAAAATATTTTCTTCTTGATGTGACTTGAGTTTCCAGCCTTAAGCATGCCAAACTAATGGGAATTTCTGAATTTGTTCTGAAACTGCAGGGCTAATGAATAGGCTGGGCACCTTTCAGACCCCTCCTGGAGAAGCGTGTCTTGCAGCAGTGATGGATGGGAAAGAGCAGGAATCAAGGGCTGGCCTAAGGTCTGGCTAAAGCACTGTGTGGAGGAAAAAATTTCATTCCCTGGCTTGGTCTCTTCCTTCCTGGCTATTTTCCAGGTTCTCTTTACATCAGATTGATTTGAGCACCAGAAAGTACTGGGGTGCTCAAATGTGTCTGTGTTCAATGGGAGTTAAGCATCTCAATGTTTTGCAAGAGTTTAAGCCTTGATTTCTTTGTGCTTCCACTCTGCATCCATAGAATGCTTTGTTCGTTTGGGGATGGCTAACAGCATGCTCAGGCTATGAGCAGGTAGCAAAGGCACACGGTTTTTTGGCAACAGCTCAAGTGAAAAGAGGTGGGATGCTGAGATCCAGCTTGGGCAGTAGGGTCTGTGCTCCATAGGTCTCTCCCAGATGCTTGATGCACCAGAGCAGCTTCAAGTTACACACCTGCCTACTTTGCCTCTAACACTTTGGGGTGCCTCAGGACCACAGCAGCATCTTTCCACATGCTGACCTGAACTCGAGGCATACCAGGTGGTGCCCTGTGCTCCACATTCCTAGATGCATTGTAACCGTGTGTGCTCCCACTTGTTTGTTGTACCAAGATAACTTGGCCACAGATCTGTCGTGGGAGGAAGTCTCTATTTTGCAGCCAGTAGACTATTCTAGAAACATTTACATACAAATGGCAAATGTAGTCTTCTGCCTGTGAAACTGATGTTTAAAGCATTCTAGTTTTTGCCAAGTAAAATAGCAGATGTTTCCACTTTTCCTCTCACCCCAAGCTATAGCAGCATTGCTGGCAGCTCTGAGCTGGGACTTGTCCATTGTGCTGAGGTGAGGAAATCCCCTCTGCAGAGCATGCCTCCTCCTCACATCCTCACCTGCTGCCCCCGGAAAGGGCCACAGGGCTCTGTGTGTCCTCTGTGGGGTGAACACTTTATTCCACAGGGCACCACCACGTTCCCCAGACAGCATCTGCCTGCATCTTCAGTGCCACCTTCCATGCCTTCTCAATGATGGCAGCTCTGCCTCATACCTTGTAAGAAGATCAGGATAGGGTCATGGGCACAGGGCATGCTCCTGCTGAGAGGTGTTTGGCAATTATCTGTGCCTTTCCCCTCTAGACAAGAAACTCCTGGCAGGTGGCTGCCACTGCACAGTGTAGGTGGATTCAGAGATGCTGCTCCCACAGACTCTGCGATGTACCACAGGAAAGGCAGGTTTCTTTCTTGTGGTGTCCTAAATAAAGCAAGTTTTCACATGCAGTGCTGGAGTCCAGGCTGTGCCATATAGGGCTGTTAAATCTGAAGCTGGCTTCAGAGGTGTTGCCTGGCTGTTCCAGCTCTGGAAGCCACAGTGATGATACAGAGCCTGACCTGAAATGCCAAGATGGAAGCCACTTCATATTCAAAGATTTGAAGCTTGTTCTAGAGTTTTTGGGTGGGAAAAAAGAAGCCTTTAAATGATATTTCTTGCCTGTGTTTGGAATCATAAGTCAATATGAGCAAGGCATGTACTTTTCCTTTGTGACCACTATTGCTTGTGGCAGCTGCTCATCACTTGGTGCAAGCATCTGCTCTGTGAGAGGTATGTAGCTGATAGGGAGGCAGGAGAAACAGGTCAATGTGAACCTATGTCTCTAGTTAATTAGTGGTATGGTGGCTGGGACAGAGGCCCTGCTCCTGATTCTGCAGTGCCCCACTGACTGGCCTTGGGCCAATTGCTCCGGGTCTCTCTTGGCCCTGGTTTCCTGCGCCACGGTGGAAGATAATACTGTCATCATCATACCAAGTGCTCTGAGCTTAGGTGCTGGATGATGGTGGAGTTGGTTCTGGTGCCGCTGTAAAAACCTTGATTTGGCAAAAACATCCAGTTTCTGCATCTGTGAGATGGCAGTGGGGAGGAGAGGGTTTTGTGTGGTCTGAAAAGAGTGGTGTGACTAGATAATTTGGGGAGCATGACAGTGTGGATGCTAAGCAGATGCTAAAGACAAGGTGCTGGCAATCCTTTTCCTTGGGGACACCAGTGCCACACTGTTAATAGGAGGTGTGTGTTTATGGTAATGTGGAATGCTGCTGAAGTGGTCTATTTGTGTTGCATATTTAGCAAATCCTGGGTGCATTTTGATATGTTTAAAGTGCTTAAATGTTTTTAATTGAGGCAACCTAAGCTGTCAAACCTAAGACTTATGCAGAGTGAGTGGCCTGGAGCTATTTCTGGTTTGTTGCTCTGTGTGTGTGTGTCCCATTGCCTCCAATACATTGCTGTTGCCACTTACTTTCTGGGAACAGTATGTCTCAAACAATGTATTGTCTCCCTAGGGCCCCAAGAAATTTCTTATTTCTATCTCCAGGAAAATCAAAGTGTATTAGCTCCAAAATACAAACCAGAATGTAGCAGTATTTTTCCACCAGGAGAATTTTTCTCTCTTACCAATGTGGCTTTTTTTATGGAATGAATAAATGCATTTATAATAACCCTGCGGGTGTGATTTAGGCTACTGTTCACTGAAGCAACTACCCACAGAGTTGCGTAACCTATGAGAAGATGAATTATAATAACTTGGTTTTGTTCATATCAGCCAATTTTTTTACTGTCCTCTTGACACCCCTGGCAGAGTGGGGTTCATTTAGCAAATTGGTTCCCAGAGGTGTGAGTGCATCTTGCTGTAGTTTCCCCTAGTTACTTAGCAAAGGTGCATTGCCAGGTTCTGTGAAATCTGGAAAGATAAGGTGTAATTTTTATACTTTTTTAAACTTTTGTGAGCTCTTTTGCAGCAGAGGTGCCCACGAACAGCAACTTTCAACTTTTCTGACTGCATTTGGGTGTTAAAGATGTTACAAAGGGTACCTTGCGTCTACTGACTTCCCAGTACCCTCTGAGCCCCTTATGTTCTCTCACCCTGGGGTTGCCAGAGACCCACGCCAGGTGATGCCATGCCTCTTGTCTTCTGGCATCCCATCACCCTCCCTCCAGTGTTGTCCCCTTTGGTTTTTTGTCAGTGAGTTCAGGGATCCTGCCTGCCTGGGCAGCTCTGAGCAAGGGCTGGTGCTGCAGAGTACAGCTGGTGGTGTTTGCTTCTGCTCTTCATGCTGCCTTTGCTCTGCTCTAGTGTCCAGAATCAGGTGGACGAAGTCATCGACGTTATGCAAGAGAATATCACAAAGGTGATTGAAAGAGGCGAGCGCCTGGATGACCTGCAGGACAAATCAGGTGCGATGCTAAATGCAGCTCTGCTGATCTGCTCTCCCCATCTTGTCCCTGCCGCTGGGCCAGGTTACCTGTTTTCAGCTCAGAATGACAGACCTCGTCTTGTATTTTTGCTCTTCCTGAGAGAGGTATATCACAGTCTTAGGCTGCAGGTCTGACCTTCTGCTGACACTCCCTTTCCACCTCTGCTTTCTGGTGCTCTGCATAGGGGCATTAGTTTGGAGGCATCTGGGTGCTGTGATATGGTTGGTGCTTCAAGCAAAGGTAGACTGATCTGTTTCGCATTGGCCCAGAGCACTTCTGCTGTCTGCTCCCCTGCTGGCTAGCAGATCAAAATCCTGTCCTCGGAGGGTGGCCAGTACAAAGAGGGCTCAGTGGGACTCTGGCAGGTCTGTGTGTGCTCTAGCAAAGGGCGTCACATTGGCGTCTGCTGTGGCTTTGGTGAATCACACTGTGGTTGGGTCTTTTCCACTAATGCAGAGTTTATTGCTTAAAACTCAGTGGAGTCAGTAGAATGAGAGGACGCTCTAACTCCCTCTGTGTGCCGCTGAATCACCTCTTTTCTTTCCTTTGATAGAAAGTTTATCAGACAATGCCACAGCTTTTAGCAACAGAGCCAAGCAGCTTCGGAGACAGATGTGGTGGCGAGGCTGCAAGGTGAGCAACAACAGGAACAGCAAAGGGGTTGGAGAAGCTCTGCTGAAAAGATGCTGGGGGGCAAAGGCCTTCTTTCAGGTCAGAGCAGCTACTTGTGGCACCCTGTGTAACATGCCTCTGTGCTCCTCTTGCAGATGAAGGCAATCATAGCACTGGTGGCAGTCATTCTTCTACTTGTGATCATTGGTGAGTAGTTCCAGGTCACCTCAGCCGTGTCTGGCATAGAAATACCCATGGCACTCCACACTGTGAGTGCCACCACAGTGCTGTTGTCCCTGTAGGAGAGCACCTGAGCCACTGTGTCAGGCCCTATTCTGCCTTAACATGTTGTGAGTGGTGCCTGTAGACCACTCCGTGCTCCTCTTCTGCAAGGCTTAAATGTACATGCAGAGGGGCAGGCTCAAACTAAGTCCTGCTGACTGTAGCCAAAGAAAGCCAGCACTGCCTAGCCAACATTGGGTTGATCCAGGACTGGCACCCATAGATGATGAGGCTGGTGGGAGTAGGTGGAAGAGTTTCAGACCAGAGCAATGGCTTCCAAAGACCTCTCCACATATTATCAGCCAACTTGCAATGGGTCTGCTCCCTACACATGCTCTACCCAAAACCTGCTATGCTTAATTTCAAGCAAGTAGCTGTTGTGGGTCTGACATTGGTCCCCTCTGCTGCACTCTGCCCTTCCCAGTCTCTCTGGAGCTCCCCAGAGCAGTGATGCCACTGGTTTCCCTACCAAATAGGTAATAACAACCAGAGCATGTTTCTTTCAGGAGGAAGTAGTTCAGCCCTCTGCCTGCAGAATGATGTGCTATAGGGTTCCAAGCAGCCCTGCATGGCAGCACAGCTCTTCTGTGCTACTGGGTCTGGAGGGTTTTCCTCTCACCCACTGTGGCTGGGGGCAGCCACAGAATGATGTGCTATAGGGTTCCAAGCAGCCCTGCATGGCAGCACAGCTCTTCTGTGCTACTGGGTCTGGAGGGTTTTCCTCTCACCCACTGTGGCTGGGGGCAGCTCTGTAACTGTTTTTGTTACTTCAGCCAAACCCTGGTGGCCTGTTTGTCCTGCTGACACACAGCCTGCAGCAGGAGGGGCAGAGCTGGCAGCAGTGCCGGAGCGTTGTAGAGTGAGAGACTGATGGAAAATCCCATCTGGTTTCAGTTAGGGAAGCTGGAAGGGGATGAAGGTGGTAGGAAATGTTGTCTAGCATGTGTGCAGCCACAAATTGCATTAGCTTGAGTTTGGTATCACACTCTCCCTCACAGATGTTTGGTGTTTGTTGCTACAGGAAGGGGGGGGGAATCTCTAGCAGGGAGGGCTGTTGCATGCAAAGGTGTGTGGCTGAGAGCTTGTTTCTTTGTTTTCCAGTACCTATAGTCCTGAAGTACCATACCTGACCAGGCAGCTGGAGACTTTGGTGGAGCTGGCTCTGGGATAACCAAGCTGCTGTGTAATTTAAGTGAGATATCTGTATATAGCTTTGTTTTTCTCCAAGGAGTGAGGAGGCAGTGGCAAGTAGCCAGTTCTAACAGTGTTTTAAGAACTGCCAAATTACTCTCTTTTGGTTGAGTACCTGCTCCTGCTGTCAGATTTAGTTTTTTCTTTTATATATAACAGAAGATTCTGTTCCCAGACTGCCTGTTTTGTGGAATTCTGGGGCTCTGGTTTGGAACTGGCTACTTGCCACTATGGTCTCTCTGTATATATGGTCGAGCTGTAATATTAATAATAATAAAAATACCACTTAAGCAGTTCCCTGCTGCCTGCTGTGGCAGGCTCAGGGGACTGTCCCTTCATTGGAGTAAAGGAGGGGAAAAAATGTCTGAAGAGAAGCATACCATTATGTTACAGGGAACAAACCCTTCTGTGGAGAACTGCAAGGGTGTTTTTTCTCTGTTGCTAAAAAAAAAAAGGGGAGGGAGCGGGGAGGGAGCGGAATTAATAGGTTTTACTATCCAGAAGACTTTCTGGTCCTGCTATGGGAATGCACAAGCTCAGTGTTTTCAGTATTGCTGCTTACAGCTGTGACTAAAGACATTCCAGTAAACCTATTTTTGACTGTATGTATGGAGTTATTGCATATCTTCATAAAGTTCTGGAGGACATTCAGGGCTTTCCACTGCCAGGAGTCCTGAGCAAAGGGCCGTTTCAGTGTTTTCTTAACCAAAAGCAAGAAGAGTGGGTAAAGCCCAGCTCGATGGTACAAAAGGTGCAGCTAGAGGACAGCAACTCTCCTGAAAGCAGTCCACAGTGAACAAGTCCACTTCATATTCAGAGCCCTTCACCTTAATGTGGTGGTTCTGAATGTCAGGCTGTTTTCTTGCCCTGTGATCTGCTGGGGTGGGCGTTGTTCCCAGACACATGTGTGGAGAGATGTTGGGGCCCCTGTTCTGAATTAAGTGGGAGCTGAGCTCCTCCATCCATGGGTAGTACTGCTGTGTTTGGACTGTCTGCAGCCTTTGACTTGGGTATTAGTAGCATTTCTGTTCGTCCTTTATTTTTCAAACCCTTGTTCCTGAGCTGAGGTCAGGCTCTCCTGGTTCTTTTTATTGTCTCTTTTCTGAGGAGAGAAGCATTGTCCTGCTTTCCATATGTTTGAGGGTACTGGTAGGATGAAGGCTTCACAGCAACTGTGCTGTATTAAAGAACTGCTTATAGATGCTGAATTTTGGAGCTACTGCTATGCTTTCCAAGTCCTGTCCTTGCTGGGTTTGGCAGATCTCTGTCAGCAGTATGTCCTTAGGGAGAGTTTCCAGGTAGTGAACTCTCATCAGCCCAGGCACTGTCATTAGCCCTCCCCCAAAAGTGCTGTCATTAGCACCATCCTGGCACTGCAGTGCTTCAGAAAGGCACAAGTGCTTTCCAGCTGACCTGGATCCATAGAAAATGATGTGAAAAGGAGGTCCCCTGACCATGGACTCTTTGTGTCTTGTGCCTGCCTGCTACCATGGACTCATCCTTCAGGACCAGCAGCACTGGAACAGGCCCAGTGAAGGCAGCAGGCTCCTTCCCTGGAAGAGCTGGCTTTCCTCTGCAGCCTTGCCAGAGTGCTTCTGCAGCACCTCCCAGGAGGCTGGGGTGGAAATGGTTGTATTTGAGATGCAGGGCAGGAAAAGCTGCCAAAGCCTTCAGCACGCTTCCTTGAGTTGCCAGAATTAGGTGTTGATCAGTTTTAGGTTCAAGTCAGTGCCAGAGCCGTCCTTCTCCAGGGATCAGCTCTGGCTGTGAGATGCACCAGCAGCAAATCAACAGTCCTGGTCAGTAACTTCACAGTAACAGAATTTACCGAGTAAGTTTTATAGATTTGTTTGTTTGTTTGTTTTCAAGGCTGAAAATATCATTACAGTGTTTGGTCTCAGGTATGTTACAGGGCAGTCCTTTTTATGTTCCTCTGAGATACTGTGGTCTGTATTGCAGACTGTGCCATCCCACTCTGGACTGTTGGCAGGGTGAACTGTAGTGATTGGAAAGGGTTGTTATTTCCAGCAGTGTCTGCATGCTTTGGGGTTGGTTTTCAGTTATGAAACATTATGAAAGATTTTACAACAAAAACAATTCCTTCACCCAAGTGTGTAGGGTCTGTTTTATCCATTCCCTTTGTGCAGAAGACAAGCCTCTTCATTAGCTGCTGTTTTCCACATGATTGCTTTTTTACAGGGAATGGCATGTTTTGGCTGGAGTTGTGTGCTCCTCCTGCAGGGCTCACTCCTCCTGCCAGGCTTGCTGGTGTAACCCGTGTGGTGAGACGCTGGGGTCCCCATGCTTGGAGGCAGAGTACAGGGGGTGCAGTGATGCAGATGGGGAGCACTTCTCTCCCGATGCTGGGCAGACCAGAGGGGAAGAAGTCTCCTAGGGGCAGTCCCCTTGCAAATCAGGAGCTCCTGGTGGGGCTGGGTTTCATCGTGAGAGGGTTCTCAAGCCCCTGCTGCTTTGCAGGGTACTGTTCCCCTGCACCCTGTTGCTGGGGAGCACTGGGCTTCACTGACCCATACCTCTAGGGCTGCACAGGGCAGCAGGGATCATGTCGTGACTCCAGGACTTTTTGCACCAGCTGGCCCTGCATCTGCCTGCAGAAACTGCAACTCGACCGCTCCTACATGGGAAATCTGCTGGCAGAGAGTGCAAAGACGAGCCAGAGGCCGGCAGGGAGCAACAGCAGAGTCTGGAGCACGATCCACTGCCCGATTCCCCCAACTACGTGCGATTACACTTCAGGGAACGCAGGGAGAGGGCTCCTGCGGCTGCGGCCGCGCCCACCAAACGCCTGGGAGGTAAACAGGGACCCAACGTGCGGGGACAGCGCAGGCACACAGCCCCGCCGGACCGCCCCAACGAGCCGCCCCGCGGCTCCTCCCGCGGGACTGCCCCGCGCATGCGCAGAGCGGCGCGCCCTGTCCCCCGGAGGACCGGAAGGTGGGGAGCGTTCCCATTGGCTGGGTGTGGCTGCGCGGGGCTCGCTGCCGGCGCTGATTGGCTGCTGTGCGCAGAGGGGCGGTGCCGCGCGCGGGGAGGATGGCGGCGCCGGTGCGGCGGAGCGTGGTGTTCGTGACGGGCAACGCCAGGAAGCTGGAGGAGGTGGGGTCGCCGCCGGCAGCGCTCGGCGGGTGCGGTGTGGCGGGGCCGGCGTCTGACGGGGGGGTTTCCTCCCTTCTCCTTCCGCAGGTCACTCAGATCCTCGGGGACTCCTCTCCGTACACGCTGGTGGCGAAGAAGATTGACTGTAAGTTGGTGGCGGGTCTGGTGGGTACGCGGCGGTGCGGCACGGCCCGGCACGGCCCGGTGGTGTCCTCACCACCGGTGTTTGTGTTCCCAGTGCCGGAGTACCAGGGAGAGCCAGACGAGATCTCCGTGCAGAAGTGCCGCGAAGCCGCCCGGCAGGTCGATCGTTTTCTCTTTCCCCTTTCCCGGTGGTCGGGGCGGTGGTGGGGCTGCGGGGAGCCCCAGCCCCAGCGGGACGGGGGGCAGCCGGGAGCAGTGGGGCAGCCGAGACCGCCTGAGGAGAGTCAGGGATACAGCCGGGCCTGGCCTGGCCTGGCCTCACTGCGCTCCCATCGCCCATCATCAGATGATGGTGTCTTCTTGTTGGTGACACTGTTCTGGCTGTCCTGCTGTTGTTCCTTTGGCCTCCTGTGTCCCTCGATCAGCAGGAGTATATGACAGTTCCTTCAGTCCAGCTCAAGCTGCATATAGGGTTTTCTGTGAGCTGGACCTTCAGATGGGTCACTTTCCAGAGCTGTCTCTGTGACGGGTGTCGTAAAAGAACCAAGTGAGCGTTGGGATTCAAGGAAAATGCAGGCATTTCTCCAGGACATCGGCTTTCCCTTTCCTGGGAAATTCCTGGCCCCCAGGATGGCAGGCGGTGTTCAGCTCTGCTCTCTCTTTTACATGTGAGGTCTTTCCTGCTGTTCATCAGCCACTCTGGCCTGCTTCAGGAGAGCATGAGTTTGATTCTGTCTCTCTGGTGTGTTTTGCCTTTGAGGTAAACAGCTCTAATGACTGTTGAATTTTTGTGATATTCCTGTTACTGAGGAAATGTGAGAATAGGATAGCGCAAGAAAATGGGTTTTGAGGCTGTGCCTTCCTTTAGGTCTAATGTTTCCATCTCTTTGGCTTTCGCTGTAGGTTCAGGGACCTGTTATAGTAGAGGATACCTGCTTGTGCTTCAATGCCCTGGGGGGGCTTCCAGGACCTTACATGTAAGTAGGAAGGACCTTGCTTCACTTTTTGTGCTCTGGAGTTAAGAGTGCAGGCTGGCAGGGTATGCTTTACAGTGGATTCTCCATGTGCCCGGACCAGTAGGATCAGGGAGATGATTACTTGTCAGTGTTCTCAGCGTTATCCTGCACCCCATGGATTTAACTCCTTGAGCCCTGCTGAAAGTCATGGGGCAAGACAAGAGAGACAGACCTGAACCATTGGCTCTGGTTCTGATCTACAGTGCCTGCTCTTGCAGCCAGCTTGGGAATGTGGTACCATAGTAGGGCTCTGTGTAGTTAAGGCACCATGTATTTCAGCAGGACCCTAGGGTGAGTGGTATATAGGTTCTCATAGGGACTGCTTTAATCCAACAGATTACAAGATTACTGTATTGCAGTGTAACCCCACTAATAAAATACTGCCTTAGCTTCTGGAATTAACTTCTAGCATGATTAATTCTTCCAAACAATCTCTGCTGAGCTAAGCAGAGATGGAAAAACTTTATATGAGGAAGCTGGCACTAGAACTGGGCATAAGATGTGAACAAAATGTGTTAAGAAATGTATTTTTGCATGTCAGTGCTCATAACTGAGAGCTGGGTTATCTACCTAGACCCCGGTACTGCAGTGAATTAAATACCCCACTGCTGTTTTCACTGTGTCCCATTCAGTTTAAGAGCTGAGTCTGTCATCATTGGTAAGTAGTCCAGAGGGAGGTGATTTGACAGCACATTTAGGAAGGTTTCAAAGGGCTTTGAAAAAGTAGGCAACAGTGTCTCAAAGATGTCTGTATTGCTGAGGAAATAGCAGCAAAAATGAATTTTTCCTTTCTTCTTCCCCTTCAGAAAGTGGTTCCTGGAGAAACTCAAACCAGAAGGTACTGCTTCCCATGTTACTGCTCCGCATGTAACTCGATCCTATTCAAAACGGATTCCCTGCCCATGCTGGGTTCTTCTGGGTGTGCTTGAACATCATGCTCTCTGTTTCACACCAGTTCCTTTCTTATCTGTCCAGCTCCGTTCCTTTGCATTCCTTCCTTCAGCCTGTTCTGTGCCCTTCTTCATGGGTCATTTTTCCTCGCAGTAGCTTTGGCATCATCGCTGGATTCCCAGACTCCTGCCTCCACAGGATGGTGGCAGGGTGTGTGGAAGCTTCCTGTCTGCCATCAGTGTGGCCTGGAAGACCTGCTGTTCCCTTTGGTTTCTGTGCAGGCCCATCTCCACTAGTGTTCACCACCCCTGGAGTGCAGTAACTGCTTTTGATCCTGCAGTTAAGAGTGTGGCTGCAAATCCCATGCTGGTGTCACAAGCACGAGTATTAATCATGCTGATTCAGAGTGGGCTTTAGTCCTCTCTGTTGCTATGTGCTCATTTGCTTCCACTCAGAAATTGATAGCAGAGTCCTGCTCACTCTGTTTTAGATCTGAGGCTCTGACTTCAGTCATAGGAGGGACGCAACTAAGAGCATTCTTGTGCCTGAGCTTTGACACCTCCGGTAGTTTTTCCTCTGTTGTGAATGTAGAATGCTCCCTCAATCAGTCTCTAGGTGGGTGTATTGCGCTTTGAGGGAGAGGCTGTAATGCAGGATCCTTTGTACCGCTCAGGCCTGTACAAGCTGCTGGCTGGGTTTGAAGACAAATCTGCCTACGCTCTCTGTACCTTCGCGTTCAGCACTGGAAACCCAGAGGAGCCAGTGAAGCTGTTCAAAGGCCAGACTCATGTAGGTGGTGTGCCTGAGGGAGGGAATGTGATGAGGGAGGAGGGCTGCAAATTCTCTGACAGCATTGTCTCTGTTGAAAATTTTAGTGGCCTCTGGGTCACCAAACGCCCTCAGAGCTTCATGGGAGAAGCTGGGAACAGGCTGACAGGGCAGGTGGTGGGGGTGGAATGCTGCAGCCCTTTCACCCAGCTGTATGCACTGAACTCTGTATGTTACCATAGACTTTTCAGCCCCCTCTTCTCCCTCTGGCAGGGTTGTATTTGAGTGCAGATGTTAGTTCTGTTAATTTTGGGGTAAAGGTGTTGTCAACACAGGGCACCGTGAAGGAGTGCTTAGTTTGGGGCTGCGAATTTTGCTCACATCCTGGGAAGGAGACAGCACCAATGCAGCGAGCCTGTGGTGGCCACATCTGCGTGTAGCTCTTTAGTCTGTGTTTGAAATCTGACTGAAAAGCTACAAAACCATGGCTCACAGGGCTTTTTTACTTCCTTGTGGTAGGGACTGATAGTGGAGCCCAGAGGCCCGCGAGATTTTGGCTGGGATCCCTGTTTTCAACCAGATGGCTACAACCAGACGTGAGTGGTGTTTCACCTGCAACTCTATGCAAACAAAGCCACGGTCAAGGCTGTATGTCAGGACGAACCTGCTTCCGAAGAAGGGTGTCAGGGGGAAAACACTCTCCTGGATCTGAATGTGGCAGGTTACAGGGAACTCCTGGATCCAGATTGGGATTGTTTGTTTTGCTAGCCTGTCACTGCAGGCCTCAGTCAAGCAGGGTCACCTGCGATGAGCAGAAGGGGATGGGGAGTCTCGGTGATGGGGAGGGATGAGACGGGATGGGACAGGACAATGACAACCCCTGCTGTAGTGTCTCTGCTGCTGAGATTTGTGGTTTCTTTTCCCTCCAGCTACGCCGAAATGCCCAAGTCAGTGAAGAACTCCATCTCTCACCGTTACAGAGCCCTGAGTGAGCTCTCCACCTTCTTTCATCAGAGTAACTCCCCAGAGCCCCACTCAGGCCCCAGCTAGCCTCCATAGTTGCCCCGTGGCTCTCCATGTCACACGCAGCCCTGGGAGAGCTCCGTTTCGCTGTGGGCTGCTATTAAAGCTGCTCCTTTTGGAGCCACTGGTACCTTTTTCCCGGCCCGGCTTCGTTACTTCAGCAGTGCTGCAGAGCCCGGCGCGTGGGGGGCTGCACGCTTGTGGCTCGGGGGAGGCGGGCAGGGGCTGCTGTGGCTGGGGGGCGCCGCTGCGGCCCGGGCAGTCCCTGCCGCCCTTTCTGCCGG